>ML798167.1:79526-103996 GCA_009831015.1 Picea engelmannii
AGCAATCCGTACCTTTTGTGTACGTGGCACATTATGTAGATCAAATAATTGCTCGATCTGAAGTATCCATGTGATTAGGTCCTTGCCATCAAAATTCTTCATATCGATCTTAGGAGGTCTTCAACCCAAAGTTGGAGTTTCTCCATTCTTGATTCACCTTCCTTGTGTCCTCATCATGAATTTCATGGGATGCATTTTCACTTTGAGGTGTCTTCTCTGTTACAAAATTTTTCAATACTTCCATTATATCCTCTTTTAAACCATCCATCTTTGCCTCCAACTTAGCTTCCATCTCTTGTAGTTCATATTTTGTTACTTTCTTCTTTTGTAAATCATTTATGTACCAACACATTTCTTCACCTTCATCAAGAGTCCAAGTAGGATTGTCTAGAGGCTTATTTGGTGTAGAAGTTCCCTTTTTGGGTGGCATGTTGGCCAAGTATCACTTTTGAACCTTCATTTTGAGGTGGTTCTTCTATACAATCTTTATTCTGTTGTATCTCCCAAGTTTCGGCCCTTATGGGTATGAAACTTTCTTTTATGTAGTTCTCTGATATTTCTTCTCTGCAGTGCCATGGGTCTGATAAAAATTGGATGTGCCAAGTGGAATTTACAGTAACTTCCCCACAACTTGCTAATTTTTGGCCTTTCCAGGAGATCTCACTTGTATAGCATGCCCTGCACAAAATAATTGATATAAAATTATGACACTCGTACCAAAAATACTAAAGACTGTCCACTATCCAATGAAACTAGGCCCAATCAATTTGGATACTCTAGGATGAAGTTATGATTGTTTTACCTAGAACACCTTCTTGAGACTAGTCAATAGGACTAGTCAGATACCCTATCTTCCATAGGGTGTATCTACAAATGTAAGATGAACCCAAATATGAAAGTTTTACCAAGGATACCTTACTAATTTCTATGAAAAGCCTCTAGATTTTGGTGTATGAAATGTTACAATTTTGTTTTTATAGAGAAAACACTGCAATGAATCAGTTCAGGATGATTCCAAAACCCTATCTTGAAAAGGATGTATCTCCAAAATTATAAGGTCTCAGGAGATAAATTTTTAACCCAACTTACCTTGATCTGTCTACTAAATATCCTCCAAGTCGTTCCTTCTGAAACATTGTAGAAAAAAAGTTATAGCGAAAATTCCAAGGTGTCTCAGATGTAGCCACGAAACCCCAAGACCTTGAGCTATGATACCATATGTTAAGAACCAAATATCAATATAGCATAGAAAAACCTCAGAATAAGTACTCAACGCCTTGAAAAAGAGATAATTTCAGATAATAAGCCTCTTCGAGGGGGAATCCTCCTTTTACCCCACACAAATGTTCAAGTACAAGATGATTCCAAATGAAAATGTCTCCTTGGTATATATAGGATACTAGGAGGTATAATTACAACTAATGGAATAAAAAAGACATAAATAAAATAACATTGCTAATGTAATATTCCCCAATTAAGGGGTAATGATCCAATATTAGGGCTTAACAAAATGGGCTGGAGAAAATGGGAATCTTAGGTATGTTGAACCTACCATATTTTGGCAGAGGCCAAAACACAACAACATGTGTCAAGCAGTTGTTAGAAGTCACACATGGAGGGGAAATATGGCTGGAAAAAATCATCCCCATAACTGATGAGCTTATTGCGCAAATAACAGGCTTACCAATTCGGGGTATGGATCCCGCATTGTTTTTGGATGACAAAACCAAGGAGAAATCACTGGCAAAAGAAATGAAGAAGAAGTATGGCACCGCCAGGGGGACAAGAGGCATCATTATCAAATGAATCAATAACACAACCGCATAGTTGGGCACGAAAATATTAGCCTGCAAGTTGCTAAGAAAATGTTGCAGAAAGGAAGTACCAGTTGGAGTCATTGCAGTTGCAGCCCAGTGCATAGAAGGAAACTCAATGAGTTGGGTGCCATACTTATTGAACTTATTCCAAGAGGACTGTAAAGATGCTCAGGACCTAGGCACAAATTTCCATTACTCATGGTTGATTACCTTAATAGCCTTCATTTGATGGCGAGAACCAGGGTATGTATTTTTTTGTACTAGACCACATCCAGTGGGAGAGAGGTATCTATTGCTGAGAGTCAGGATGAATGCCAAGCATAAGAGGGATAATGGGATCATATTTGAAGCATACCTATGAGACATACAAGAATCCATCAGTCGATCATGCAGAATAACACCAGAGTATGTCACGTGATATGCGGACATCGCCAATTTTTGGGCCACACGACAAACAATGTGGATACAGGCAAGGCAGGATCCAGCTAAACAGTGGCCATCGATGCACTACTTCATCATAGAGAGTGATATCGACATGGTCATTAGTGAATGGACTGATGAATGGAGAATCCCAGCCATTACCCTGGAAGTATCGCAAAGAATAGTAGAGGAATAGGTAGAGCAAGGAGAAACATAGTCTTCGGAAATCCAAGTGCCCAAGAGACCAAGAACGGGCCAAAGCAAGCCAAACCAAACAAACGAAGGGACAAAGAAGACAGAAACCCAAAAGGGGAAGAAGGAGAATACACATCCGACCAATGAATAGCAAAAACAGGCCGAGGGAGAATAGGAGATGCCCCAAATCCAAACATACAGGAACGAGGGGGAAATAAGAGACCAGTCGCGTAGGCAGAAGGTGTGCACAAGAAATCAAAGGCACATCAAAAATCACTAGAATATACGATCATGGAGGATGATGGGGAAATAGTCACCAGAATGGTCCAGGATTGTCTAGCAGAGGACTTTGACCATGCAGCACATCATAGGGACAAACTGCAAAAAGAGCTGCTAGAAATGGGACAGTTCCTTAAGAAATTTGGGGAAGTACAGATAGCAAGCAGCAACAGGAGCATAGAGCCATCAACACCACATACCGATGAAAGAGTGGAGGTAGAAGAACGATATCCATTCCACTCATTACCGCTTGCAAACACAATAGTCTACATCACACCTAACATGTTGCGCATGGATGAAATCGTGGGGAAGACACCCTTGAAGGATTTAAACCACATCCAATTGGTCTTGACACAGATTCCATCAAGGGAACTACACAATTTGCAGGTTAGCATTGACCATGAGGTACAGTCTTGCGCACACAGAGACTTACACAAGTTACAACAAGAAACAAATAAGCAGGAGGCGCTCGAAAAAGTTTGTGAGCAGGCCAAGTTCGAAACTCAGGAGGAAAGAGAATGCAGGAATGAACTGGAATGCGAAGTAGGAGGAATTTTTGAGAAACTTCCAAACACCGTGCAAGGGAATGAACTTCCAGTAGAAGAAAATGTTGATCATATTATGCAGGCCATCGAGAAATCTCAGAAGGAGATCAAGAATATTTGAGAACAGCTAATACCCACCACTCCACCAACAGTGAAGGATAAAAGGAAGCAGGAAGCAATAGCGCAACTATAGGAGATAGAAGAACATGTTAGCACAACAGCTAACTTGTTCGATAAAGCAACGCAACTTTGGACAAGGTTGGAGGAGGATCCACAGGTCTAACAATGGGACAAGGAAGAGGAAAGGATCAATGCAACAATCCAAGAGCTCAAGAAGAAGGAGAAGACCATACCAATCCTAGAATGAGTCAAAGGGATGCATGAGATGAATAAGATGCAGAAAGAACTTATCATTGCGCAAGCACAAAAACAGGAGCGTCAGGCTCAAATAGAGCCATTGCAGGAATGGGTAGTAGAAGTACTCACAAAGGAAGAGGTAGTTAAGACACAGATATCACATACCCAGGCAGAATGTGAAGGATTGATTAGCGAAGAGGTGGTAGTCAAGGTAATGGGAAAAATCAAGGAGAAGATCACGCAGGCACTGAAACAAAAAGAAGAGCTCAAGGAAAAGTTCCACACGATCACCAAGGAGATCGAGGAAGCTCAGAAGGATTAGGTGGCTTAGGACAAGCCACATGTCAGTGTTGGGGGTTTGTTGGCAGTAGGCCGAAGTGGAAAGGATGGTTGAAGTGGAAAGAAGGATGATCGTGGGGAAAGAAAGCATGCAAAAACTGAAGTAACAGTAGGAGGAAAACACAACATGCAGGCATGCAAGAAAGTGTGCACAAGGAAAGCAACAACTGGAAGGAAGAAAAACACACGTGCATGGAAGGAATACCTAACATCATTAGGGTTAGGCTTTTGGTAATATATTGTAAATAGATGAAGAGACCAAAATGTATAAATATAGATACGTAGGTATCATAGGGGTTTTCTTCTTGTTAGTTGGGTTTTGTATTGTTCCATCATAGATATGTACGAGTTGATGTAATATGTAATGTGGTTATGAACTATTTTGTAAGTTGTTGAGCTAGAGGAGAGGAGAGAAGGAATTTCTAAGGTTTAGATCGTAGACTAAAGAGCTGGGTGTGATCTAGTTTGCCTCATATAGATCTTACCCATCTGAGGAGAATTGTAAGCGTGCAACGCCAGAGATGAAAAACTACCATAATAAAAGAGCTAAGAGATAATTCTTTGTGGATGTAGCTTAGGAGGGGGTGAGCCATGGTAATATCTGTGTAATGTGAAGAATGCATATATATCTTTGCCTTCTTTCAGTAGTTACTTGTTGCGTTTAATGAATGAGTTATTATATTGTTATGAAATATGGTTGTGTTGTTAAGGGAATAAACTGTGGAAGATAATACATAATCGTGAATAATAGTATATTTCAATCACAATTTATAGTAGATGGCTCTGAGTAATGATCTCCTATCTCATACTCAATCCTAGGTTGTAAACACCTGAGTCTTACAACCACCCATTTAAATATATTTCAGGTGAGACTGCGCAGCACATTCTGTGTGTTGTGTTGCCTTCTGGTTTACTAGGAGGGTCGATAGTTTTAGAGGCTATGTTGGAAACCCAAAAGACATGAACCCTGGGTCAAGAACTCATATGGTAAGAAAGGAAGAGTAAAGACCAACAAGAGGTTTCCCATGATGTATTTTCACCTAGGATTGAAGATAAGAATCAAGAGGTCGCTCATTTTTCTTTGCAAGATAAAAGAGTTCTGCGCTCGTCCATCTTTGATGAGTACTAAGATGAAGAAGAGAAGATCCCTACCTTACATTTTGTTGACTTGGGGAGTAGACAACCTTTGTATGACAGCTATGAATCAGATTTTGATGTGTATATGAAGGATTTCCAAGACCATACTATAGATCCTTTTCCTTTATTTAGTAAGGAAAAGCATTGGGTGGAAATCAGCCATCCTGGGCCCATAGAAGAAACTGAGAAGCATGTTAGGGAGAAACACCCATTCATTGATATACATGAAGAGATTTTTTTCCTTCAACTAGTTGACGTTATCAAAGTAGACAAAGAGGAAGTGGATAAGAATCTTGCATCATCTTTTCACTCACCTGTTCTTGCCACAAACATTCAGTCGGATGTGAATAGCTGTAAGACAGAGCATGTTTTCTGTTACCAACCCAGTAAGTTTCATCCCCTATTTTATGAACCTTTAGGGGAGTACATGGAGTTACTTTTTTTCTAGGTATTGAAGCCTCCAAACTTTATATTGCCTTCAGCACTAGGAGGAAAGATGAAAAATGTAATCCTTTTTTTGTCACAGTTTCATTATCTTTATTTGATCAGTGACTAAGTAAATAAGTTTTGAGTTAAGAGGTTACTTGACTGGCTCTGGTGGAAGTCCACTTTCACCTAGCACTTTGTAAAAATCGGTTAGTCTGGGAGTGTACATAAATAAGCTCCTTCTAGAGACCATGCGTTTTTTTTTTGTTTTTATTAGAGTAGTGTACATATCTCATTGTTTTCTTCAGCGGAAGTTTTGATCTAGACTCCATAGCTCAACAACTAAGGAACTAGAACTATGTGTTCTTGGCAGCTCAGAGGGAGCATGCCATCCCTTGTGGAGCCAAATGTTATCACATAGGGTTTTCAAGGACCATAGGTGTGTGTCGATATACCCAACTCTGTATTCTTTCCTCGTCTCTATCCTTTTCGTAGACCAAATATTAATTTTTCCCCCCTTCGGCTTGTAAATCATTCTTTGTTTTCCCTTGTTTGTTTATGTGCCCTGGTATTCCTTAAATATCTTACTCGAGTGAAATATTGGCCCCAAGCCCCTCTTTTTTCTCCAAGGGTGAGCACTAAAATCCTGTGTTTCAGTCACTGGTCTCCCTTCTTTCTCATCTCACAGCCAGTCGTCCAAATCCTTGATCTTGCAGGGCGCAACCATGAACACAAAGCGATCTTTCTTAGCAGCATGTTTTAGGATTGAAGCATAAGCAGAAGTGAGTTTTAATATTTCAACGATGAAGATTCCCATAACAGTCCATATCAACAGCTCAAGGGAATTTGGGAGTTCCAACTTGCACGAAGTATAGCACCAAAGAAAAAGGCCCCGAAGTGAGTATGAACCGTTGATCTTAAAGGGGTCAGGTTGTAGTCGATCCAAGCCTTTGGGTAAATGAGCTTCAGGAAATTTGAAATGAGAAATGATTAGAATTCCTTTAGACTCGAAGCCTCCAAAGCGTCGAATTTTTTTATGCTGCCAAAGTGGCCAAAGGCCCAAAGTCCCAAAGGCTTGAAATAGATCTGAGTCATTGATCAACAAGAGCCACACGTCATTAGATCTGTCACTCCAGGATTTTTACTTCGGGAGTTTTAAAATGAGAAACATTGAAAAGTCTTGAAGGGCCAAAGCCCGAAGTGCCCAAAGTCCTGAAGTGCCCGAAGAGAATCTAAGTCATCGATTAGTAGGAGCCACGCATCGCCAGATCTTTCACTTTGGATAAAAACAACAAAAGATAAATAGAGTTTGAGAATTGAAATTCTTGAAGGTCGATCTGCGAAGCAAATCTCACTTGTTATTTTGAAGGGGAATATATGATCCATCAATCTAAAAAGTGTCAGAGCTGAGCCTTTGATCAGAGGGCCTAATATTAGATCACAAGATCAACGGTCATGCCAAATTGCGGGGTTGGAAGGTGCACACGTTTTAAAATATCATGGGCGGGATGCAATCCGAACTGTGGTTTTTAGAAAGGGACGCATGGCGGTTCATGGTGAATTGCGGGGACAAAAGAGGTTTTATTTTAGACCTCCCTTGGTAGCACCCATAATCACGCAATTGTGTAGGATCATGGCCCTAGGTCACATTGAATATGGAGTGATGGAGAAGAGTTGCGCCAAAGGCCAAAAGCACCCATAATTGGTCACAAAAGAAGATATGTTTGGCCTTGAGGCGTCTAGATTGACTCGAAGAAGTTGTGGGCACTACCTAGAACATGCATGGGTGTCAGGCCTAGTCCTGATCCTGATGAAGGTAGTTATTGAAAATGGGGGCAGTGGTTGAGAGCTCATCTCACCCCATAAATGGAATGCATGAAGAGAAGGGTCATGGGGGCTGATTGTCAATCTGAAATTTCCTGAGGGATGGATTTTCCTGCAAATCACATAACTAAGTCGGGCTCGCGTCTGACATAAGAAGCCCTATATAGGCTGATAGAGTAGGTATTGACTAGAAAATTTAAATGCAAGGGTACGATCACATTCCTGGTGGTTGCATCATTTTTAGTATATATAGGCAATTTTGATATTTTGTTAAGGTCGAATGGTTGAGCTAGGCTCCCTACTATTGTAATATTTTGATGAAGAACACCGGTTCTTTGGTTGTGTCTTGATTTGAGACTTCTTGACTAGTTTAATTCATCTTTCTTACTCCATATTATTTTCCTCTGATACTGAGAGAGTTCATGATTGACTGATTCACATGGATTGTTGTAACTGTATTATGATGAATGCTTGATTATAATGTTGTTATGATTTATTTCAGTTTCCTTGAAATTTGAATTCAAGAGGATATTGTGTTTAAGTTTTTCTTCCTTAGGCTATTGGAAGGCCCAATGTTCACGATAGACCTCTACACTTTTCTCACAAAATTCTTCCCCCTACTCACCTTTACTTTAACTTACTGACTGAAGTTAATCCAAGACCTCAATTGCTTGTGCATACCAGTTCATATTTTTGAGTTAGAACGTTATTTTCATTGAGTCTTCTCCATTTGGCCTCTTAAAATTCATTTACATTTACTGTATAAACTGTTGGGTACTAGGATTAGCTTATATGAAAACTAAGGGTGACTTTTAGTGCTAACAGGTGATATTTTAGGTCAGCACAAAGTCACCTTTGGTAAACAACCAAAGGTTAACTTGGCGGTCAAAGGTGGCTTTGGTCCATTTTTTTGTTGCTTCATTGTTCTATAAGTATGTTTGTCGATCTTCATCGAGTGATTTGAGGGAGAACAATCGTTTCTCAAGGGATGATGTGTTGGGTAAGATCTCGATTATGATGCACAACATTGGGATTTCACACTTAATAGGGAGTACGTATTCGATGCCATGGAATAAATGGAAGGGTGTGAAACTGGTGGCTATTTTAACAAATATATGATATTCCCATAAACCTGGGAAAATAATATGATGCCAATTGGTCTTGTGTTTGTAAACTGTGTGTTGAAGAATTATTTTGAGAACATTTTTTATGGCCTCAACTTTCCCATTGGATTGTGGGTAATAGGGTGAGGTAAACTCATGGGTGAATCCTAATTTGGTTGATAGCTCTGTGAAGACTTCATTTTTGAAGTGCTTGTTGTGGTCAAAGTCTAGTTGTAGGGGAACCCCGAAGTGAGAGATGATATTGTTGAAAAACAAACACGCCATTGTTACAATCATATTGTTGAACGTGGGCATTGCTTTAGTTCATTTGGTGAATTAGTCAATGACGATGAAAATGTACTTGTGTCCATTTATGGACAGAGGGTTGCATGTCATGAAGTTGATGCCCCATTTACAAAAGAGGCCAGTCGTGATTATAGGGTGCAAGAGGGAAGGTGGTGATGGAGCCTTATGTGCATATAGCTGACATTTGTCACATCACTTAACTACGTGGATACATTCATGAAACAACATGGGCCAAAATTAACCCACTCGAATGATGTTTTGGGCAATGGACATGCCAGAAAAGTGACCACCGCATGCACCATTGTGGCAGTCATTTAGAACTGTCTCGGCCTCTTCCAAGGTGAGCCATCATAGAAGGAGTGTTTCAATGCCTATATGATACATAAACTCTCCTATGAAGAGGTATCATGAGGCTTGATGTTGAATACGACGACAGTCTTCCCGGGACAAGTGGGGACCAAATTTTTGAGTTCAGAGGTAGATTAAAATATCATCATACTAGGGATCTATAGATGATATAAGAAATAAATTCTCATCAGGTAAATTATCATTGGTCGGGGGTTATGTAGAGTCAAATGGTAAGTCTGCGAGGAGTTCAACGAGAATTAGGGGTTTCTTTCTCTTTGGGATGGTAAACTCTAGGTCGTGTTCTTGGAGAATGACGATCCAGTGAGAAAATTTTCCATTGATCTACCGACGACTCAATAACTAATGCATGGGGTTGGAATCTGTGACTACTTTGGTGGTACGAAGAAATATATGATGGTGCATCTTTTGAACTACTAGGAAGACTATTAGTGTTGTCTTCTCCTCATGATGTACTTGAGAGGTGGCCTAGAGAGGTTCTTTCTAATGTAATATATAACATGTTCGAATTGGGAATCATCAACCTCAATGAGTACTCCAGAAACTGAAACTTCATAGGATGATAGGTAGAGTATGTAATCACTATCATAGTCTAGGGGACTGATCAAGGGGGATTTTATGAGTGTTTTTGGATTACTGAGAGGGGGGGGGGGTGAATCAATAATAGTGAAATTATAATCCTTTTTATCCAAATTGATCCAAGTGTTATATCAATGTAGTATTATTATCCAATAATGAGAAATAATAAATGAACAATCACACACATACATAGTACACCAGTGTTTTACGTGGAAACCCAAATCGGGAGAAAACCACATAATTCTTTTTCTTATATGTCTTGAAGAATTACATTCATTGGAAGCACCAACTTCCTTTTTTTTTCAGTTGCAACTGGAAGGAGGCTCCAACCCCCTAGTTTCTTAGGATACAACCTGAGGGAAGCTCCAACTCCCCAATTCTATGGCTACTACCAGAGGGAGGGTACAACCCCCTATGTTCTCTGGCTACAACCGAAAGGTGGCTACAACCACCTGTCCTTGCCCCATCCCGCCACCTTGAAGTAGAAGTAGAATGATGGAACCACTGTCAACCTGTCACTTTGAGATATACTCCTATAAAATTGTATCAACCTGTATCCAATCTGTACAAATTCCCTGCAATCAAATTGTACCTGAACTGGTCATGTATCCACAAAAATACAGCAGATACATGACCTGTAGTGATATAGAACGCATATGTACACTCCCTAGATGTTATGCAACCCGCGTATGTACGCACCCTATCTGTTATGTATCATGCGTATGCCTTCTGCAACTAGGGTTTCCTTACACTTGAAAACTTCTGACCCTTTTTAACTTCTTTCACATAGATTTGTAACATGTCACTGTATCCAGACTATAACTGTTCCCTATGCATGCATCCTCATACATAACCTCTACTCAAGGAAAGTATATATCTCTCTAGTCATGTGCCATATAGGTATGTGTAATCATGAAAAAGTATAATATCCCTCACATGATCTTAGTCATCAACCCCTTTATGATATTCAACTTCTCAATACATCAATAAATACAAGATCTCAACCATGTACCTTAAAAAATCTTATCCATATGCCAAGAAATACAAGATGTGCCTCAACAAGAAGTATCAATGATAAATATAACAACATTGTATTTCTGTAGATATGAATTATACAGAAGATCCCATGTAGCCACTAGTCTCTCTAGGGAGAATCCTCAAATATCCATTCCCATTCCTCATGCATACATCAAAATCCAACTATTCACAGAAACAAGACATACCTTTTGAACCAATGGATGGATCTGATGTATCTGAGCACTCTATACCTTCCTAGGAGTTTGATCTCAAGATATAGAACCTCTGCACCTTCATATTCTAAAGTTACATGGATTTATCAACATGTACTCACCCTATACATAGTCAGCCCACGTACATACTCACCCTATACACAGCCATCCCACATACGTACACACCCTCTACACATACAACCCACGTACGCCTCATAAAATAGGGTTTTCTGTGAATCCGAGAATTTCTTCGTCAACCCTTCATGTTACCTCAAATGTTCACCACTTAATATGTATCCACAAGTATTTACAAGAATATTTACACAAGAAAATAGATATACAATATGTACAAGTGTGTCTTTATGAGTAAGATTTGTCTCTTATTTATATCTTCATGTAGCCTTACACTTTCCTTATTTTAGGGATTCTTCTTTTAAAATAATTTCTTTTTGCAAAGCACTTTGATTCTTGGGGGATTCTATAAGACTCATGAGGGTTTTCTCATAACTCTCTAACCATGAGTTATGTGACATTCCACATACCACCAGAAACGACATGACAAGAACTATCCATATAGGATATTTTCACTCACAAATTCATTGTCCTTCATCTCATTATTCCTCAAATAAGCATGGGTTCTCTCACTCCGTAAAGCATCTTCCCGTGAGGGATTTCACCATAAAGGGACCACTTTGGATTTCATCCATTTTTGCTTCTTATAAACCATGACAAGACAATAATGAGTCATCTTTACATCAAACAATCTTGGGTCCATTACCCAAACCTTGTATCACGGGCCTTTCTTCAAGGGTTGACATCAATGACAACCAACCTTAATAAAAAATCTCCCCCTTTGACATTGATGGAAACACTCTGATGCAATACTGAAATCATATCACTCATGCTCCCCCTGGACCATGCCTCTATCCTCTATATCTGATAAATCTTCTCCCCCTAGAACCATGCATCTATCCTCTGTATCTCATAAATCATCTCCCCATGGAACCATGCCTTTGTCCTCTGCATCTAATAAATATCTTCCTCTTTGTCATCAATGGCAAAGGTATCTTTCCATCCGGGGTTGCTCCCCCTGACTAAACTGTCCTCTTATGGTGCTTCCTTGTGTAAATCTAAGACATATAAGATAAGCATTCAAAAAGCATTCATTTTGGAGTAGAAATAAATCCAAGTCTCTGGCGAAGATATTCAAAGGATTCCCGTGGAAGTGGTTTTGTGAAGATTTCTACCACTTGTTCTTTTGTGCCCACATACTCAGCTCTGATGTTCTTTTCTGAAACCTTCTCCCATAGAAAGTGATACTTGATTGGAATGTGCTTCGTCTTGAAGTGCATCATCGAGTTCTTTGAGATACTGATGGTGCTTGTATTATCACAATAGATTGGAATGGGCTCATCATAATCAACCTGTATATCTATCAGAGTTTGTTTCATCCAAAGAACCTATGTACAACATGATGCTTCTGCAATATACTCTGCCTCGGTTGTAGATAAAGATACTCATGATTATTTATTTATTAGCCATGATACCAAACACTCACCTAAGTAGAACACTTCTCCACTGGTGCTTCGTCAGTCATCAATACAGCCTACCCATTCTGCATCTGTGTAGGCAATGAGTGATAGATATTTTCCTTTTGGATACCATAATCCAAACTCTTTTGTTCCTTTGAGATATCTAAAAATTCTCTTCACTGCTAATACATGTGATTCCTTTGGTGTTGCTTGAAATCGTGCTAGCTCTCCAACTGCCTACATTACATCTTGTCTATATGTTGTCACATATAGTAGGTTGCCAATCATTGAACTATATTTCCTCTAATATGTATACTTTGAATCATCATCTTTGCTCAACTTACAACTGGTTTGCATGGGAGTGATAACTGGTTTTCAATCTTCCATTCCGAACCTATTTAACATTTCTCTGATATATTTGGTTTGAGAAATAAAAATTCCTTGGTTTCTTTGATGTATCTGAAGTCCCAGAAAGAAGGATATTTCTCCAAGTAACGACATTTCAAATTCATTATACATATCTTTTGCAAATTTCTAGCTTAACATGTCATCATCACTACAAAAAATAATATCATCAACATAAAATTCAATTAATAAAATATTACCTGACTTACCTTGATGTAGAGGTTATTGTCTGCACTTCCTTTTCTAAACCCTATCTGCTGCAGATACTTATCCAGTCCGGAGTACCATGCTCTAGGAGCCCGTTTTAGACCATACAAGGCCTTCTTTAATTTACACGCATAATATGTGTTTTCTGACAACTGAAATCCTTCTGGTTGTTCAATGTAGACTTCTTCTTCAAGTTCCCCATTCATAAAAGATGATTTTATGCCCATCTGATATACTTTAACATTTTTGGAGCATGCATAAGATAAATGCAAACGAATTGCTTCCATTCTAGCAACTGGGGAAAATGTCTCTTCAAAGTCGATTCCTTCAATCTGTGCATATCCTTTACATACCAATCTAGCTTTGTTCCTTGTAACCTATCCATATTCTTTCAATTTATTCATGAAAACCCATTTTGTGCCGATCACATTCTTATTCTTTGGTCTCATAACCAATTCCCAAGTGTCATTTTTCTCTATTTGATCCAATTCTTCATCCATGGCCTTATTCCAAAATTCGTCCTTGTTGGCTTCTTCAAAACAGTTTGGTTCAATTGTAGATAAGAATGCCAGGTGTGTTTGTTTTGGTGAATGGATTCTTCTTCTAGTCTCAACTCTTGCATCTTTGTTCCTGATAATTTGATCTGAAGGATGATTCTTCTGTACTCATTTATTGGGTGTCTTTGGAGACACTTGTTGAACTTTCTCTTCTGCTTCTGTCGGATTCTCTTCATCTTCCTCTTCTACTTATTTTTCATCTCCTTCTTCGAAAAGTTGTTCCATTGGTTTGTTTTCTTCTTCCTTTGATTCTGGTCATCATGTTTCATCAATTGTTACATTGATGCTTTCCACAACTTTGTTCAATCTTAGATTGTAACACTTGTATTCTTTCCTTGTACTTGAGTATTCCTTTGTCCACACGAGAGTCAAACTTTCCCATTCTGCCATCTTCTCTTTTGATGTAGCATTTGATTCCAAAAACTTTGAATTGCTTCACATTTGCTGGTCCTCCTTTCCATAGCTCGTAGGGAGTTTTATCAGTGCCATTTATGAGCATTACTCTGTTTTGAATGTGAACTGTTGTATGCACTGCCTGTGTCCAAAATATATCTATCAATTTGGAGTCCATTAGCATTGTCCGAGCCATTTCTTGTACTGTCAGGTTCTTTCTTTTAACAACTCCATTCTATTGAGGTGTCCTAGCAACAGAGAATTGCCTTTTTATTCCATGAATTCTATAGTAGTCCATAAATTCCTTTGAATTGAACTCTCCTCCATTATAAGATCTGAAGAATTTTATTCTTGAATCCATCTCATTTTCAACCATTTCCTTGTATATCTTGAAGTTTTCAAAATCTTTTGACTTGTTCTTGAAAAAGAAAACTGTAGTCATTCTTGTATAATCATCAAACTAATAACATAAAGTATATCTCACCTTTTAAGCCCTTTGTTGTAGTTGGTCCAACTAGATCAGTGTGCACAATTTCCAGTGGTCTTTTTCTTGAATATTCCTTTGATTTGAACCTGGTCTTTGTTTGCTTGTTGAAAATGCTTGCATAAAGTGTTGGTTGGTTTCGTGATATGGGGAATTTATCTGAATGCTTCTCTTTTGTTGACTTTGACAAGGTTATCAAAATGCATGTGACCCATTCTTTTGTGACATAGCCAACTTTCATCTTCCTTTCCTAGACAACACTTTTCATTTCCAATTTCACTTAACACATATAGGTTTTTTGAAGTTCTTGTAGCTGTACCGACCAATTTCCTTGAACCTTATTTTCTTATATCATAATTTTGTGAATCGAAAGTAACTTTATGACCTTGGTCACACATTTTACTCACACTTAGAATATTATGTTTCATATCTTCTACCAGTAGAACATTGTGTTCCTTTTCATTCTTGTTCCCAATTTGGAATGTGCCTTCTCTAATGATTTTGGATGAATTATCATTTCTGAAGGGGATTGATCCATTTTTTTATTTTCGTAATGTAAGAAATTTGTATTTATCACCTGTCATGTGTTTTGAACACCCACTGTCAACATACCAATCGTGTTTCTTTTTCTTAGCTTGTAGAGCGACTGTGCATTCTTCATTGCTATACTGATATTGCTTTCTTATCCATGTCATTTTATGAGGTTCTTGTTTGTGATTGTTGTTATTCTATTGAGGTTCTTTAGGAGGGACTGTCATTCTTCAATCTTTGGCCATGTGTCCAAAATTGTTACATTTGTAACATTACACTTCAATGCTCAAAGATTCAAACATGTTGTAACTTCTTCTTTGTGTTTTACTAGGTATTCTTGAATAATCCCTTTGCGTATGACTCTCAAAGTTGTTATTGTTCATGTTGTTAGCTCTACAATTCATAGCTTATATCCAAAATTATAACATGCATAACATAAACCAAAAAATATAGTTTGATACCTAGGACTTGAATATCTTCTGAAAGGACGTGCTCTTATGAATCCTTCTTCTTCTTGTGGCCTATCTATCTATTGTTGATTCTGAAATATGAATCTTCTTGGTGGAGGAGTGTCCCTGTAATCTTCCTTGTATCTCTTCCTATCCTCTTTTATTATTTTTGCATAGCTCTTTAGATTTGTTTCTTTCTCTGTTGTTTTGGAGCTTGATCCCTTTTCTGTCTGATTGTATCCAAGTCCAGACTTGTCAAGATGAGATTTTTGACTGCTGATAATGTCATCCAAAACTTTTGTGCTATTCTACATATTTTTCTTTTGAATATCCTTTCTTAGTGTGACAATCTCTGCTTCCAAGTTTCCAATGATCTTGTCCTTTTATTCTAGTTGTTCTTTGACTGCTTATTCAATTCTTTTATCTTCTTCTATTTGAACCTTCAATTTTGTGATCGTTTGTTCTAGTTCTCGAGTGTCCTTTTTCTTGTCTAGTTCTACTTGTAGTTTCTTGTTTTTCTTCTTTTCTCTTATGATAACTTATATGGCACACACATTAATTCTCCTCGATAGTCAACTTATTCCTCTTCAATTTCTTCTTTGAATTCTTCACATTCTTCTTCGGCTTCTTCATATTCTTCTTCAGAGTCTTCTTTATCAGAGTCTTTTACTGCCATGAATAGAACTCTTTGTTGGGGCTCAGAAATGTCCTATTCTCATCCACCTTTCCCTTCATCATTCTTCACATTTCATCGCCCCATTAACCTTTCACGATATCATTTCCATAAATATACTTGAGTTTCACCTTATTGTTCTCCACTTTATTCATTTTAGTATTTAAAAGGAATTTGTGATTAAATGTTAGAAAATCAACATGTTTTCATATATATCTCAAATATGTGTGAGCTTTGTAATGTGTAGGAATATGTGAAGGATTAATTCAAAGGAATTCTCGAATACTTTCTCCACCATTTCAATATTTGAGGAGATAATTCAAGACCATTCCAAGGAGAAGATTATGGATATTTGGTTGGAATATCTTATCTAAGATATATGAGAGATATGTGTGAAGATTTAAAGGGATTATATTTTGTAATAATGGAAAATAGGTTGAGAGAATAGTGGATCTATAATAATGAGATGGTTATCTTATCTTCAAGGCTCTCATGTATAAAAGAGAGTGATCTCTCTTCATGAGGATTCAATTAGATTATTCAAGTAGAAGAGGAGTTAGATTATGTAATTAGAATCAGAGTAGTCATTAGGATTTGAAAGAGAAAAGGATTCTTAGCTTTGATTCATGGTTTTGGTTTTCATCCTTTCATTATTCTTTTATGAAGATTGATTTGATTATTGAATGTAAGATTGGTTCATTCGCGAGAGCTCTCATGTGTTGTTGTGCCATTCAACTCTTCACTTGTTGTATCTTCTTTTCCTTCATGTAGTTCTCCATTTCTAGATTAATTTCCTTTACACAATTTCCCATTCTTAGAGTAATTTCATTTATGTAACTAGATTAATGATTCTATTTCAGTCGTGTGTTAGAATAATGATTCAATTTCAGTTGTATATTAAACATTAGATTAGATTAGTCTCACTTCAATCTTGCATATACTTTGTGTGTGCTTTGTCAGTTTACGACCCCCAGGTTGACAAATTAGATAAGTTGAGAAAATACTACAATGCAATTAATACAACATTAGTTCGGCCCAATATAACCATTGTCATTCCCTTGTCACAATTGTTGTTCCTTTTGCAAGTCCTGTTGTTCCTTTGAATAGAACAACTGTCGTTCCCTTTACGATTGTTGTTCCTTTACAGGTGTTGCATATTTGGAGGCTGGGTATTGAAAATGAAAGGTAAGAACCTACGTAGGCGACAAGTAAAACACTTGTGCCAGCGCCTACCTTTGGTTGATGCATAGAGGTTGTTTTTAGGACATCTTTAGAGCCCAACATTTTGGCGTCGTTGTCAGGGAAGCACAATGGATTGAGGTATTAGTTTCTTTTTCATTTCAATTCATGCAAGTGTGATTAGACATGATCCTAACTCTTAGGTGACATATGGGTAAGGACATGTAGGGTAGTTTAAATTTCAATTTTTGCAAGATTAGTTTTAATTTATGCAAGTGTGATTAGACATTATCCTAACTCTGAGGTGACATACGGGTAAGGACATGTAGGGTAGTGTAAATTTCAATTCATTCAAGTGTGATTATACATGATCCTAACTCCAAGGTGACATATGGGTAAGGACATGTAGGGCAGTGTAAATTTCAATTCATGCAAGTTTGGTAGTTTAAATTTCTTTTTCATGCAAGTGTGATTAGACATGCTCCTAACTCTAAGGTGACATATGGGTAAGGACATGTAGGGTAGTTTAAATTTCAATTTATGCAAGATTAGTTTCAATTTCTGCAAGTTAGTGTAAATTTCAATTTCCGCAATATTAGTTTAAATTTTTGCAAGTGTGATCTACATGTGTTGGTTCTAGGGGTCTTAACAACTACTTGAATGGAGACTCCTCATGTTCTCCCTGACCAACTATCAGGAACATTTTAACTTCCGCAACTGTGAAGAGTAATTTTTTTATGTTTTAGCAAGAGTGTTTTTAAAGTTTTTCATTTTGATTTGGGTGATGTAAGAATCCTTTTTTTCTTAACATGATTTAACATCGAATGTCATCTTGGAACTACTCACTCAGATCCTGGCAGATGTCAGGATTTCCTCTTCCCATGAAGAAGAGATCTTGACAAGGATCAAACATTCAAATACTCCTCCATAAACAATTGAAGATCCAACATATAAAGACTCTTATGCATCCGATGACGAAAAATTGATTAAAAAGGAGATCGAGGAAGACAAAGAGGAGTTACAGCATGATCTGAGCGAGGAACAACACACCTATGAAAGCCTAATCGAACGATGGTTTCAAGCGAGTACTAGGTTAGATACATTTAGTTTTTCTTTTTATTTTCATATTTCACAATTTCAACAACTACTTTCACACGTTCATACATATTTCCGACTGTCAATTGTGAAATTAAAAGACAACATATTTTTATTACTGTTGTGTGCATGGCTACATTGGCTCTTTGATTATACATAACTAATGTCTCATTTCTAATTAGTGTAGTGTAGGTTGGGTTTTATTTTCGACTTTTTTTTATCTTTGCTAGAATAAGTATGCTCTCCTCCATGCTTCATGCGATCACGAGGATAAAGTAGGATGACTAATTGGGTGATTTCAAGAATATCAATTAAGAGAAATTTTTTCCTTATCTATTTTTTCGTCTTCCATTTGCTCATAGATATTTAATACGCTTGTAAAATAGTTTTTATTTTGTATTTTTACTTTAAAAACATAATGGAAGAATAAATAAAAAGTTTTGCATGCTTGTGTCTGCAAAGCAAAACAATAAAATAGTAAGGACATTAAAAAATATAAGAAAAATATAAAAAATAAAAAATAAAATAAAATAAAGAAAGAAAAATAATAATGTAAATAAATAAAGGTCTGCAATTCATACAAGACAAGAGCTACGCATAAACTCCAAGCTGAAACAGTATCAATCCCTGGTTTAAGTAGCAATCATGCCATCTCTTTCATAAACCTGCAACCTGCAACAACAATTAAATGGTAAACTTACAAATGCAATTTCCCCGCTAGAATTCATCCTTTCATGCCGAAACTTGCAAAAGCAATAGAAAATCGAATCAAGAATAAAACATTGGATCTTTATACTTATTACCAAACTTAAATTCAATGTTGTTTCTGTTAGACGAAGAAAGATTGCGTAGCGCATACAATTCCGGATTAGGGATGATAGCATTTTCTCCCACGGTTTTGTTGCATTCGGTTCAAGCGAGGACTCATCAACCAACCCCACTCATTTCTTAACCTATCAAATCGTTGTTACAGCATGCTAAAACAATGACGTTGTTTTTTGTTGTAACAATGATCTGCAACAATAGAAAAGCATAGTCATTTAAGTCTTCACATCTACAGCTTTAAAGTGTATTGTCTGGCTCTGACCAAGAAAAATAATAATAATAATAATTCAGATTGATTAAATTGTGCTTCCCATCCTGCATGCTAAACCTACAAATAATAGATCTGAAATCAAAATGTCTATATGCAGTACAATCAGTTTCTCTCTAATGACTTCTTCAAAACTATGAAAATTCTCTTTGCAATGTTTTGTTATTGCATATTGGAAATCTCATCATTCTCGAAAAGACAAAAGTCATTTTTTTGAGTTTGAATCTATTTTTTTCTACAGTGGCATGAAAGCTTCTAAGTCGTGTGGCACTATTCGTTATGCGTGGCAGATATGATGCAAAATTTAATTTTTTTTTTTAGAATTTGGTAGATTTTGCAGATCGGAGGTGCGTGCTCAAATTGGATACCAGATCAACGTGTAGAGTACGTGTGAGACAATTTCATCAAAGACCTTGGGAAAAAGAAGTTGAAGATTCATGGACAAATGTTGTTGTTGATTTGTTTTGGGGCCAGGGAACCCAAGAAACCAAGGTGTCAGTGGCGAAGTTGCAGCCGCTAGAAGTTTAGTTAGGTTGTTACATCTTCGAGGGGATTGACCGAAGAATACGAACCAAATCATGATTCAGTTGTGAGATTTTTGCAACAACGCTGGTTTTTAACTGCGTAAAGATCTTTGTGAGATATTTACGGTGGTTTTTAACTGCCGAAAATCTCTGCGATGGTTGGTATCCACAGATTGATATCACTGATATATCGACACCAATTAATTAACAATCAATCCAGATCCTGAAGTGATCGGATTCACTCCTATTTCAACTCCTGTCGATGAAAATGAGGAAGTAGTTGGACCTATTCTTGATGAATATTCAGTGGTGACCATTAATTTTCGAGCAGATCATATAACTATGGTTTCTAAATCATTTGAATATGATAATTTTAGTTCTTTTGATCGAGTCCGGTATTGAAAATTCGATATGCAGGAATGTTTCAATACGATGGAAAGTTAAAGCTTCCATATCATTATCTTGTTTCCCCACTAGATATCATTGAACATCCGACAATGGGATATGGACATTTCCATACAGTGAAATTGTAACATTCGATCATGTTAGATTTTTCTGGAACGACAACCGATCAGGATTTTATTTTTATTTTTTTTACACAGAACTGGAGACATATGTAGAAATTCCAAGTGATGTCATCACGACAGATGCCATATTGAGTCACCGTTATGATCAGGTTTGAGTGAATCTTCCTCATGGTGACATGGTAGGGCATACGGGTGATATAGAGACAACAATTGTTGCGTGTAAATCTGTTGATGACACTGTAAAGATTATTTTGATACAAAAGAACAAGTTGGCTCACCATTTTCTTTTGATGCTTGGATGACTTGAACGAGTGACCTATCTACACCGATTTAGAGCACCTAATAAGATGCCTCAATATGGAATAATTTCTTTCAATGTTCATTCGCCTACTGTGGGTGTGGTGATTTGGGCAATCCCTTGCTCAATCGAACAGTTGATGGGTTTCTCCAAATTGGAACAGTGGACGCTTCATGAGTGCTTTTTGAAGAGACTTGGCTTGCATGGACGTGGATGTTCTCTTAGTTAGCGTGATCTGGAGATTTGGAAATCCTCACGTTCTATGTGTTCACTGGTTACAAGTTTCATCTGATCGGTAAGATCAATTCGGTAGGCGTATCCCTAATTGACATGAAAGCAATCCCATGTCGGTGATTCCTTTTATCCATGCAAGCATGGACAATTAATCCGCTCGATTCCCTGCTATCATTTGAAATATTGGAGAATGAGCAGAGAAAATCGTGTTGGGAAAAGGCGATTCGAAAAAAAATGGGCCTGACACTTTGAGAAGTTGAATGGCAGATTTCCTTGTGCTCCAGCTCAACTCACATTATATACGTTTTGTTTTTCAGCTTTTTGTCGAATGATGAAAATACTTTGCGCGAATGATGAGTGGCCATTTAACTCGCAGCATCTGGGAGGCTAGGACATGTTTTAGTTGATATCCCAAAAAGGTGTTCAGCCGTAGATGACTATTCCATATTGGAACAATGTAATAAAAATCTCATGGCTATATGGAACGACTCCCAAGACCCCATAGATTTCTTAGTTAGAACCGATCGTGTGCAAGTTGTTGATACGGTTTTATCCCGTGCTTTTGTTTCTACTATCTCTTGCTCAAATCCTGAATAAAAGGCACGAAACTTGTCTAAATCCACCGTGGAGCTGCCAGATCTTGTATTCTGAGGTGAAAAATGGGCGAGAGATTTTCACTATTATTTAGAACGCGAGGGCTCAAGATTGTTATTTTACAATACAAATTCTCGGATCGTGGCTATGGCCTTCACCAAAATGCAAAAAATGGTTATTACATGGTGGCAAGTGCTTTCTTTGTTAAAACCACTATTTAGTCCAATGTCACGGGTATGGCGATACTACGTTGTTTCAAAGGTAAGGCTAAGGTACTTTTGGATGACAGTTAATCCCAATGCCAATTCTTCTAGAAAAACATTATAAACAATAATTATAGCAAACCAAAAAAAAAAAACATTATAAAAATCTTGTTAAAATTGTTTTTTTGTCTGTTTGATTATAGATAATTCTAATACCAGAAAAAAATTGTTTTATTATAAAGAGTTTCCTTTTCTTTGTTTTTT
Organism: Picea engelmannii; assembly: GCA_009831015.1. Classification (NCBI taxonomy): domain Eukaryota; kingdom Viridiplantae; phylum Streptophyta; class Pinopsida; order Pinales; family Pinaceae; genus Picea; species Picea engelmannii. The sequence continues at coordinate 101,691 of ML798167.1, forward strand.
TATTATAGACATAATAATCATATGTATATAATAATAAAAATTAGGCCAAACATAAAAATAAAAAATAATAAAATAATAAAAAAAAAGAATTCATAAAAGATAAAAACAAATTATAAAAAGTAAAACAACAAAAATAAATAGCATTGCAAATGAACGTTTTTTCCTAAAAACATATGGAAACATGTTTTTTCACTTTTACGCTACGCAAGCAATCAACGATGAAACAAGTGCACACGCAACAACCACGACAACATGTATAAAAATGACATTTATTTTTACTTTGTAGCATTTGTCCTTCCTTCTGCATGTTCCATTTTTCTTCAAACATCTTACACGTTGTCATGCAGGATTTGTACTAAGTTTTTTTTAGGTGCGCGGTTGATTGCATCTTGTTGCTAAAGTGATTTTCAAAGATCACAAAACTTTTCAAAAATAAACATGTCTTTTTGACTACTTGAAGGAGTTAATTATCGTCTCACACATCATGGCGTTTGCAGTTACACATAAACCCGTTTATAAAACCATTTGCGCCATGAATGCCTTCCGCACATTTCTCCTTCAAAGCAGCTTGTTCATCCTTGTGTTGAAGCCCATATTCCATTTACTTATCCTTCATGACTTCGCACATGTCTATCTTTCTGAGTCGCATACATCTCTTTATCTTTTTCCAGTTCCGTTTTCCTTGTCAATAAAACTATCCAACTTCCTTTCCTTGACTAAATTGCCTTGCCATAAGTACTGTTACTACTGAGATCTTTTCATTTATAGTCCTACCACTCTTTTTATCTAAACTCGTGTTGACTAATGTGGGATTCCTTAAGGCCCACCTTTCAACAAGTCTTTCCCCATCGACCTCAACACCTTATCTGGGATATAGACTAGAGTCCATTTTGAGTACCTGGAGGCTTGCATGCCTTAATGGAAAGGTCTCTCGCTGACAATCATGGGAATACATCAATGTCTCTTTATCGTCATATCTTTCAAGTGGCTCGACCTCAGCTCATTTATTTTCACTTGTACTTGGGTAACTTGGCACTCATTTCCATCAATGGTGAGTTGCCTCGCATTGGTTAACGACATTCATCATTGGTCGGTAATCCAATGACTTCTTTTCATGCTCGACATCGACACATTCCTTCGCATGATTAGAATTGTACCATCAAGTTTAGCAGTGGGAGACAACTATACACTTTTCATTACTCTATCAGCAATTACAGTAGCATGACTTCAGCCATATGAGACTACTAGAGTTCCACTTTCATACTTTCTCTTTTCCATGGTGCATTCAACAGCAGTTTCGCTTCCTCCACTTCACATTCTCTGATCTAGCAAACAACAGTCACCGCTCCAGCAACAGTCACTTTCCACATGATCCTGCAAGCAGTGACATCTTCCATGCTCTAGCAGTCGCATCAGTCATATTCCTCTTGCATAGTTCATCAACATTTTGGGTAAGTGGAGGTATGTTATTTTCTAAACTTTAATCATGTAATTCCTCAAACTGCTAGTAATGAATAATTTGGAAAATTCCCTCATTACGTTCCTTTTCCTTTTTCACTTCTACGACTAATGTCGCTTTGCATAAGGACATGCAACAAGTTAAGTTGGGGGGTATAGGGGACCTTATCACTCCACTTTTCTGCCATCATCATTCCATTTTTTTCGTCTCATTTACCAGTTAGGAACATTTCTTTTCCAACTATACTATGGTGCACTTTGCTTTACAATCGTTGGTATACATATTGGCATGATTCACAAATATACAAAAAAAAGGGCTTTCTTATACTCAGTGATGTTTTCCTTATGCACATTGATAGCATATATCTTCCAGTAAAAATATGGGCAAATTATTATCATAACAACAAGACAACAAGTAACGAAATGAATGGTGTTAACACAAGAACCAACATTCTTTATATTCATGGTTGTCACACAAGAACCAACCATAAGAAAATGTCAGTTGTTACTTATGTAAGACCCATCCTGGAAACATTTATTATCATCACTCAAAGCCAACATTTAGATGCCAAAATTTCTTGAGAGAATCCATGCATGGTTGCATGAGGACATGCAACAAGTTAAGTTGGGGGGTATGTTGGGGCTCAGAAATGTCCTATTCTCATCCACCTTTCCCTTCATCATTCTTCACATTGCATCGCCCCTTTAACCTTTCACGATATCATTTCCATAAATATACTTGGGTTTCACCTTATTGTTCTCTACTTTATTCATTTTAGTATTTAAAAGGAATTTGTGATTAAATGTTAGAAAATCAACATGTTTTCATATATATCTCAAATATGTGT
>ML798167.1:114377-125205 GCA_009831015.1 Picea engelmannii
GCACAGAATCGCATGAAACAACAAGCAGATCAACATCGTAGTGAAAGAAGTTTTGAAGTAGGGGATTGGGTGTTTTTAAGACTACAACCATACAAACAGATGTCCCTCAAGCAAACCAAGAAGGATAATAAATTATCACCAAACTACTATGTACCTTATAAGGTGTTGCAAAAGATTTGTACTATGGAATACAAATTGGAGTTGCCTACATCTTCATGAGTACACCCAGTTTTCCATATTTCATGCTTAAAGAAGGTTATAGGTGACAATATCCCAGTTCAAACTATATTTCCATAACTTGATAAGGAAGGAAAAATAATATTGGAGCCTGAAGCCATCACTGACACAAGAATTCGCTAGCTGAGGAATAGATCCATTTCAGAGTATCTCATTAAATGGAGGAAACTACCGACTGAAGATTTCACTTGGGAAGATTAGTCTTTTATACAGAAGCATCCAAAGTTACTCAAGCATTGCAGACAACACTTGTCTCAAGGGGAGGGGCATGTTAAGCCCTAATATTGGATCATTACCCCTTAATTGGGGCATATTATATAAGAAATGTTATTTTATTTATGTCGGCTTTAGGCCATTAGTTGTAATTATACCTCCTAGTCTCCTATATATACCAAGGAGACATTTTCATTTTGAATCATATTGTACTTGAACATTTAAGTGGGGTAAAAGGAGGTTGCCCCCTCGAAGAGGCTCATTATCTGAAATTATCTCTTTTTCAAGGCATTGAGTACTTTTCCTGAGGTTTTTCTATGCTATATATATGTTTGGTTCTTAACATGATTGGAGTTGTTACCATATCTACATATTGAATCATATAATTTCATAATGGATCATACTTCAAATTGTATTTATGTTCCTTACAAGTCACCTATGAATTGTTGAAATTGCTTGAATTTCTTCAGGTAATATCATAATTTTATTTTTTCTATTATGTAAAGTGCTTGCCATAGATTTATTCTTGGAAAACAAGTTACTGGAGCATACCTTACACAGGAAGACAAAAATAATAGTTTTTTTTTGTTGTTGATCAACAACAGGTTAGTTATATTTTATTAGTTAATTTATTTTTGAATGAATAATGATTAAAAACTTAAACTTAAAATGATTTGGTCACTTTATTTATATCATCATAAATCATATTCATTCCTTTGGTTGTTAGTGTGATTAATTAGTTTTAGATTAGTTTTTCTTATCCTCGTGTGTTACTTAAACTATGTTTGAGTAGTACAATTTTCATCTTCACAAGGCTTTACACAAACCTTGTATATGTACATAAATATTGTATTTTATATAAATAAGACTGTGTGGTATTTATATATTAAAGATAGATATAGTAGAAAATTTACATAGTGGTTTTGTATAGATAGATACTCATTTTTCTTTCTTATTTTACCTTAGTGTTTTCACTGACTAACAGAGCCGTAAAACACGTCAGGGTAGGTTATTTCAAACAGATTGGGTCACTTAGACAACCCCGGACCGGATCTTCCCTTCCCATTGATAGTGTGTTCACATATGCCCCTCAACACGGTGATTCTTTGCTAGGATACTATGAAGCCCAGTAGGTGGCTTGTAATGAGACGAAAGACACATTTAAGCGGGTTGAGTTGTATGTTTCACCTTCAACAACGTTAAAATATGATTCGTAGATCCTCTATGCGTTGGGAATTTTTCTTGGATTGAGTGATGAGGTTTCCTAGGTAAGATAGGATGATGCGATCAAGATCGTGCAAGGATTATGTCATTGCGCATTGGAAAGTGGCCCTGACATTTTAGAGTTTGAAGGGCATGATGCGGTAGGAAAAAGCGACCCATGGGGTTTTGAATGTGGTTTTGTATTGATTTGCATTATGTATTTGGATTTGGTTGTAGTTGGATAATCCATCCATGAGGCATAGGACTTCATGAATGGCACAGCCATCGATGAATTTATCAATGAAGGGGGTAGGAAAGTTGTATTTGGGACAAGCTTGGTTGAGGTCACGAAAGTCTATGCAAAATTGAATGATTCCATGGTTTTTATTGATGGGGAATGGATTGGAAACCTAGGATGTGTATTCAATGGGGTATATGAAGCCATTTGTATGTAGTTTGTTGATCTCAACTTTGATCGCCATGGATTTGGAGGGGTGGAGGGGGCATTTATTTTGGTGAATGGGGGAAACATCAGGCCAAGTGTTAATGTGATGTTTAACAATGGTTTGGTATAACCTTGGAATTTCAGTGTATGACTAGGAAAACACATCCTAATATTCCTAGAAGAGGGCCTTGTATGCTACAATTTCCTATGGGGCTATGCATGCTACAAAATCATAGTCGAGCACAAAGCCTCAACCACATTCATTCCTTCTCACAAAGCAATTCAAACTACTTTTTCTACAATACATTCCTCTTTATTTATACTTTACAAAATCTTACAATAAGCCCTAAACATGGGGAAAACCCATGGGACAACATTCTATAAACGCATTTCAAAACCCTAGAGGACCCCTTATTGGGTCCTTGTAACCCTCAACATAGGTGAGATCAACGATATCATCTCCTCTTGGGCGCTCCTACTTTGATCATCATGTCGAAGTCCAAAAGTGGGCCAAAATTGACCAAAGTTTCCCCAAAACATGGTCGAGGGCCAACAGGCCCCCAAAACTCACTTGTGACTCATCCCGAGTCACTCAGGTCTTGACAATGCTGCTTCAAAAGCCTCGATATTAATTTGATATTCCTCAACTTGTTGCCTCACCTGAGCCTCCTGCTCAGTGAGCTCCTGGACTGTCTGCTTTGTAACAGGCCTTTCCAGGAGTTGTTCTACTGTTTCAACTACTTGATCTAATTGTGAACCCTAGCCATCGATTTCCTCAAACACCTTGCAAGCTTTGTCCTACACAGGTTGTAACTTATGTGTTAATTCCATCACCTTACCCTGGAGGGTAGTGATCTACTGTTGTACTGTGCACCAATCATGGGATCTCTTCATCCTTTCTACTGTTGTGAGTAGCTTCCTCTGCAACTGCAATGAAAATGCTTGTTGTTTCACCTACTGTAACTAAACCTATAGCTTCTTTAACTTTGTATCCTCGACGAGGCACTCATATATCTTGGTGCTCCTGCCACTCAACTATTTACATGCCAAGGTGAGGTCTTTTCTACTTTCTACTATGTTTTTGGTAGAATCCTCCCTCTGTTCATGCACCTTCTATGGGGTGCTCGGCATTGTTCAGGCCTCTAGCTCAGCTACCCTAGACCGAAACTGTTGGAGGGTCTCTACGAGCTTCGCTACTTGAGATTCAATAGGTTCCTTCTCCTCCTGTACCTATCCTGGCATAGAGTGATATGATTTACTTACTACTTCTTTGACCACGACCTACTCTACAAGCAGCTTCTCCTTTTCCTTTTGTAGTTGGGCTTCACCAACTCTCTTTTCCTCCTAAAGCTTTGCTTAAATATTTTCTTTCTCACTTTCATGGGCAGCTACAATGTCCTTATCTGCTCATAATTTTACTAGGACTTCATATTTCTCCTTTTTCAAGGCTTCTGTAGCCTTCTCCTTTTTGTCATGAGCTCTCTGGAACTGAGCTTATATTTCATCAGCAAGAATTCTTAGTTGGGTTTCTCTTTCAATGGTCATTTCTCTTTTTTCCCTTCTATATGTCTTCAAATCTGCCTCCAATACTTCGACCTTTCCTGGAGGTACTCCTTTAAGGTTAACCTCAACATCCAAGTTGGGGCTATTCTGTAGTGTTGCGGGGTTGGGAAACTTGATCCTATACTGGGGGAGGGTGATCCAAATCCCTAGTTCACCCTGCAGAGTTGGTTCATCCTCCAAGTATGCATTATGTGATGAGGAAGGCACAGATGGTGCAGTAGGCACTGCGCAGACCAAACAAATAGCCTGTTGCACTTTCTTCAACTCCCTCTCAATATTTTCATACAACTCTACATGTTTCTCTTCGTATCTCTACAACATGTCTTCAAAGGCATCCTTCATATCTCTACAGACCATACTAATATCGTCATCAGTGAGAGTGGCTTCCAACTGTGTCTTATTAGCGCGTGTTTTCTTCCTTGTTGAAGTTTCTTTGGAGAAACTTTCCTCTTTTGTGGTGTCACTGTCCCAATAGGGAGATCTTTAGGTGGTGTAGCTTTTCCTCCCCCTTTCTCTTCTTCTCCTTCATCTCCTCCCCCCTATCCTTTTGCTTTGTATTCTCCTCCTCCTAGTGAGCCAGACCCGTTATCTCCAGAAGTTTTGTCGTCTTCATCACTCTCTATGTCATGGAATTCAACCTGATTTTTCTACTTCTTCCTCCCACTGGATTGTATGACATGTTCAATTCATGTAACTATCGAGCTTCCTATAGCGTCAGTGTCAGAAAAATATGCATCGGCGACAGGTACAAGAAATTCTTTTGGCCATTCCTTTGTAATTTTTTCCATATCTTCATCCTTGAGATTATAGTATGACTATAATTCTTTGTGGTGCTCATCTCTTCACGTGGTGATGTAAATGAAGTGTGGATCATCGTGAAACTTAGCTATGGGTTGGTACTGATGCAGCGTACATGGTTTCATACACTAGAATGATTCAATGGTGAACTTCAACTATTGATCATATCTGTGAAACATAGCATTAGATTGCCACTACTTCGTCATGTCATTAGTATACCACAAGGTGGAAAACTAAGTGGCTAGGGGCTCCGTAGGTTAAATATCTGGGAAGTTATCTCTTCAGGCATCTACCAAGCCACAAATATGATCAGGATTCTCAACCAACTGTAGTGAAACTCATATCCCAAATCCTGGGCTTCACAACAATCCTTTTCTAGCTCAATGATGAGGTAGTTCACCCAGTTCATCTGCATGCCCTCCACACACTTTCCTGTGAGTTCCACCATGAACCCAATGACCTTTGTGGGGAGGTTATTCCTCAGTAGATTTCCAGCTAAGAGTTGACAAGAAATGCACACTATGCCATCATGTATGGAGGCTACCTTGTAACCTCGCTTCCCCTTTTCTACCTCTCCATAGGCTTATTTGATGCATTGCGCTAATGAAGAGTCTGAGGTCTTCCCTGGATAGAACTTTTGTGGGTCAGGACCCTTCAAACTTAAACCTATGATCTGATGGATTAGCGTTGGATCCATAGTAATTCTCATGTCGAGCCATAGATATCCTCCATGATAGCATGAAAGAAGGAGTTTAACACAAATGTTAACCTCCTGATGGTGGCCAAAACGCAGAATCTTCATCATGTTCAATATGGTTTACTGTGCCAACTCGTTAATCCATGGTTGCGAAACGAGGCAAGGTTTCTTTTTGGTTTTCTTCATTAAGTAACAGTGAGGATCTAGTGTGGTGTAGTTCTTTTGGTCTCCTAAGTTGAATTCGTTGTGATTCAACAACGAGATCTGTCCTAACTAACTCTCAACTATGTGAATTCCTTTTAGAATTTATGCAGTGAACACGGAGTACTCAAAATCATGAGGGATACCGTTGCGGTTAACAACGTCAGCTAGAGGCCGAATATATTCAGGTAGGATTGATAGGATCTGCTTCACGTTAGCCAAATCACCAAGGTGCTTACTACTATGTTCAGTTAAGGGGTTGATGCAGGTGGAACGACGTCTAGTCGAATGGGAATATTTCAGCCCCCTAGTTGACAATGCTTGAATACCTTCATATCCAGGTATTTCATCCATGAGATTCCTAAGAAATTCCTCAAGATACTTCTCCAAATCGTTGGGTTCGCCCGACATTCTAGCTTTTAACAGACAGGCAGGGTAGACAAACAGATAGGTGGGGTATAGTTTCAGATAATGATAAGAAGCACGGCTCAACACTTGGAAAATTCTTATATTAGCTCATTCAGTCACGGGTATCAAAAATTGGTCCCAACATCACCATCAACGAGTTTAATAAGCGGGGCGGTCGTGACGAATCTTCCAACAGACGGGAACTAGAGTTAAACACTTCCATTAATGTAAATCTAGTCATTATGGTGCGGTATCAATGTCCAGAAGCAGTCCATTAACCCATAAATGTGTTTCCTAACCATTATGGAGTGCCATTCTAATGGTTGGGGTGCCTCCAACGGTTATATAAATTCCCTAGGGCAAAGTCCAAATCTGCACAGACCTATTGTTCCAGCGAGGTTCGAACCCTGCAAACCTGCCTCCTGTGAGGTTCCAGTCTGCGAAGTCTTCCATATGGTTTCCATAATTTCTTATATCTTTTCCAACTTAGCCTTGTTTTTATTGAGATTCCTTTCCTTCTTTCCTATTATCTGAGTCTCTTTAACTGATTCTGGAATCCTCTTTCCATTCTTATTCTTATCTTCCCCTAGCGTATTGGCTTCGCACTGTTGAGATACCCTCAAAGGTTCTGAAGTTAATATCCCTTTTCTTAATACTTCTGGAGTGGGCACACTTTTCTCTTGGATAGATAGGTCCTTCAATCCTTCTTGCATTCTTTTTGTCCCTCCTGCATTGTTTCTTTGCTCAGTTGCTTTGACTTATCCTCTTGTTCTTCTATTAGTCGGTCTATTTTCCTAGCTATGAAATCCCTTAATTATTTATTTTTATTTTATGTAGCTTCTTCCTCTTCTTTCTTTCTGATTTGATCCTTCTCAATCCAAGTCTTACCTAACAAAAGTGGGAAAGGGGCATTATCCTCAACAAACCTAATAACTTCAAATTCTTCCTCATTCGATGTTCCATGAACAATAATAGGTACAGTAGTTACTCTTCCACATAAAGTTATCATCTTTCCCTTAAACAAGCCTATCCTTCCCAAAGAAGGTATCACAGTAGGCTTTCCAAAAAATTTCCAAGTTTCTGCTATCATAATATTCACTTGCATTTCTTCATCCAAGACTATACGGTCTGTGTCAAAGTCTTTTATTCTTGCACTTATCCATTGTTTTTCTTTCATGATTTCTGGTAAACATACATGTTTATAAACATCCATCATTTCTTCCAACTATAATAACATAGTCTAAGCTTCCTCTGACCTTTTCTCTTTATGACTTTCTAACATACCCTTAGTCTCTTGACTCTTTTCATAATTTTCTTGTCTTATGTCCCTCCCTTTGACTATAGCAATCATCCTCGGACAATCCTCAACCTCATGACCAACAACCTTACAATAAATAAAAATAGGGCCTAGCCCAGGGAATTCCTTAGCAATATGTCTCGGCCTTTTGCAATTATAACAAAAAGTCAATTCTCTTTTTCTCTTAAATGTTCCCCAATCTTTTCTATACTGTGCACTTCCCCTAGGATCATAGTGTTGGACCTGCAATCTGCAAAAATTCTTTATAGGTTGTTGCATCCACTTATTAGTCCAAAAAATATTTCTCTGCATAGGAATAACATATATTTCTTCATTTTCATTAAATTTACTCAAATCAACTCTTTTTTTCAACTGTGCCTTAGCCTTCAGACTAGGAAAAAATCTATTAAACATACTTAAATTCATGATTTCAAAACAAAAATTTTCACTTATCTTTCTCTTGCCAAAGAACACAGCTTACCTCTTTTAGAATATTACCTATTTTCTTTAGAACAACTTACTTTCTTGGCACAAATCTTCGCAAGTCAAGTAGAGTATTGCGCACTTCAACAACGGATCTACGCATAGAGGTTCTCTTTTTATTTACTTTAGTTCCTAGAAATCACAGTTCCAGGTCCTGGCAACGAGACCATTTGTTGTCACAGGGGAATACCTAGGGTTCAACACTTAACAAAGCACCAACAAAACCCCGACTACCATCCCTTTCAGCAACACCTACGAAGCAGGCTAAGTCTTACCCGAGTTAGAAGCAGGGGGGGTTATAGGATGTAGGTGTCTGTAACCAAGCTAGGACACGAGTCTGTGATAAGATCACTTCACATAATACTCTATTAACGCTTAGGATGTGAGCATGCATTAGTTTATTAACCTCATTAACATCACAGAGCATAATCAAAGACAGATATACAGATATAGTGCAGTAACAACAAGTGATTATGCACCCTGAGCACTTGGCACTTACCACTATAAGTTAAATCTAGCATTCATTTACCCTTAACATAAGTAAATTACATAAGAAACAAAATATCTATCTATTACACATCATAATCAAAGCACTAAGAAGAGTCATAACAAAAATAACAAAGCACAAAGAAAACCATGAGACACCATATATACGTGGTTCACCTCAAGGTGGGGCTACATACACAAACTGCTTCGCATCTTTATTATTTGCCAAGATCTTACATCCAATCACTCTTGTGCACTAATACATAGAGTCGAAATTCACACAAGACAGGAGATCTATGCACTAATCCCTAGATCCTCCTTCCTTGCCTTCCAAAAATAGGTCAAATGCACAAAGCCACAATATCTATCACAACACTTAGCACTTTCTACAAAATCACAGTCGAGCACAAAGCCTCGACCACATGCATTACTTCACACAAAGCAACTCGAACTAATTCTTATACATGACATTCCTCTTTATTTATACTTTACAAAATCTTACAATAATTCATAAACATGGGGAAAACCCATGGGTCAACATCCCATAAACCCGTTACAACACCCTAGATGACCCCTTATTGGGTCCTCATAACCCTCAACATAGGTGATAGCGATGATATCATTTCCACCTTGGCACTCCTACTTCGATTATCGTGTCGAAGTCCAAAAGTGGGCCAAAACTGACCAAAGTTTCCCCAAAACTTGGTCGATGGCCAACAGGGGTGGGTATTGGATTCTTGAACCAGTATACATGTCCTTAAGGGATGAAATATTTTTCTTTGATGGTACAAATAGGGGCATATGTTGGTGGTTGACAGGAAATGTATGCCAGAAAAAGGGATCAATGATGAAAAGCATCACAGGGGTAATTGGGTGTGCATAGGACTTCTAAAATGTCTCCATCGAACTAGAAGGTGATGGAGTATAGGGAGTTTATAACAAGGGAGTGTGGGGTGTCGATATTCATGGGGGAAGTTGGTGGAGGTTGGATATCATCATCCATCCCTGAGGTAGATGGACCTACATGATATGAATAGGAATTTTCGAGAGACTTCATGAACCAAATATCCATATGTGAACTGGATGTATTGTGGTATGGAGGAGGGGGAATCTTGTAAACCGGTGTTACAGGAGAGTTGGGGGTTTTGGGGGGAAGTCCTCACATCGTGGTAGAATTGAAAGAGGGGTTAACGGATGGGGGATGAGCCATGGGGGAGGTATTCCATGACTTCTTGGATGGTGATCGTTCACTGTTGGTTTCACTGGGGTTGGTACACTTGGTGGAATGGGTGGGATGGAGGCCCTCTAGCATGTGCATCCCTCAATGATGAATGGAAAACGATATGTGTAATGGTACATATGGTAAGATAGGGGGCGTTTATTTTGGTGAATGGGGGAAACTTCAGGCCAAGTGTCAATGTGATGTTTAACAATGGTTGGGTGTAACCCTGAAATTTTGGTGTATGACTAGGAAAGCACATCCTGATATTCCTAGAAGAGGGCTTTGTATGCTGCAAATTCCTCTAGGGAGTATTCTATCCCTAGAGTGATTTCTTCCACAATATTGGGTTTGACTGAAATATTCTTTATGATTGTGGGTGAGATATTGGCCATGTTACCTTCTTCAAATGTTTTGAATGTTAAGATTTATGTGGTGATTGTTTTCAGAAATTTTCGAATAATCCACAGTATTGGTGATTGTTTGTCGACGTCTCGGATCTAGATCAGGATCCATCTTCAGGACGTAAATCCAAGGATAAAATTAGAAAGGAGAAGAAATAAATATCATCTTGTTTGGAGGGAGAAATCTCAAAAGTCGGCTTAAACCCTAAAATTAGTTATTTAATATTTGGGTAAGATGTTTGGATCCCTACATTCTTTCAAGAACTCCAAATCTGCCACTCTTCTTTGAATTTTTACCCTGATATTTTCCAGAACTCGGATTTCATCAAGAATCTCCCTTCCGTTGTTTTCAGAATTTTTCGGATAATCCACAATATTGGTGATTGTTTGTCAACGTTTCATATCCATATCAGGATCCATCTGCAGGAAATAAAGATAGATCCTGATCTGGATCTTGATTTGGATCCGAAATGTCGACAAACAATCACCAATACTATGGATTATCCGAAAAATTCTGAAAACAATGGAAGGGAGATTCTGGATGAAATCTGAGTTCTATAAAATCCCAGGGTAAAAATTCAAATAAGGGTGGTAGATTTGGAGTTCTTGAAAGAATGTAGGGATAAGAATAACTTACCCAAATATTAAATAACTAATTTTAGGGTTTAAGCTGACTTCTAAGCTTTCTCCCTCCAAACAGGATGATATTTATTGCTTCTTCTTTCTACTTTTATCCTTGGCTTTTCTTCAAATGTGTCAGGGGTGGGTATTGGATTCTTGAACCAATATTCATGTCCATAAGGGATGAAATATTTCTCTTTGATGGTACAAATAAGGGCATATATTGGTGGTTGAAAGGCATTGTAAACCAGAAAAAGGGATCGACGATGAAAAACATCCCAGGGGTAATTGGGTGTGCGTAGGACTTCTAAAATGTCTTCATCATACTGGAAGGTGATGGAGTATAGGGAGTTTCTAACTAGGGATTTTGGGGTGTCAAGATTCATGGGGCAAGTAGGTGGATTTTGGATATCATCATTCATCCCTAAGGTAGATGGACCTATAGGAGATGAATAGAAACTTTCGGTAGACTTCATGAACCAAATATCCATATACAAATTGGATGTATTGTGGTATGGAGGGGGGGAATCTCATAAACTGGTGTTATAGAAAA
>ML798167.1:125239-141052 GCA_009831015.1 Picea engelmannii
AATTCCTCGCATCGTGGTAGAATGGAAAGAGGCATAAATGGAAAGGGGATGAGCCATGGGGGAGGTATGCCATGAATTCTTGGATGGTGATAATTCATTGTCAGGTTCACCTTGGTTGGTACACTTGGTGGAATGGGTGGGATGGAGGCCTGTAATGATCCCAAGACATTATGCTAGGAATATCACGGTTTTGGGTGTCTTTTAAAACTTTTGTTGGTTGTGGTATTTCATCAAACACTTCGTTGACCTACTTGTTTAGATGTGTTTACTTGTTGAATGGCCTCTTGATTTCGGCCTTAGGGTTTACTGATTTATTTATATGAGTGTTTGTAACAATAAACAAGAAGATACAATCATGGACATACCTCAACCATATGAAATATGATAGACAATCCAAAACATCTCAAATCTGCTTTTATTCATGAAATAGAGAAACCTGCTACAATGAAGATGCTGATCTAGAATGCTCAACAGATGGATAAGAAGATAGACAATAAAGTTGCTACAAAATGCTAAAATCAAAGACTACAATACACCTCCAAAGGTTGGATACACAATGAATACCAATACCAAGGTATATCTGGGTCGTATGAAGTGCCAAACCCCCAGTGGAAGATGTTGCGTCCTGCTGGAATGTTGAAGCTCCCGAACAATTCGAAACTGCTTCCAAATGTGTCCAATCACCTCAAGAAAGATTCCAAACAATAGATTGGGTGATGGAAAGAACAACCCAAGTTCCTGAATCTCCAAGATCTCCCTCAAACCCTATGGATCTGAATCTCCTCCAAGATATGGTGTGCCCCCTGGATGCCTGAAATGCTAGATAAATCTACCTCACTCCTGGATGCCTCCAACTTCTCCACAAACCGCTAGAATGATAGACCGGGGCTTGTTTACCTCCCTGGTGAAGTCCCAAGTGAAATGGTGAAGATTTGATCTAGAAAATGGCTGAAACCAATTTCTGAAGTTTTCTCCTCTCCTCCAATTCATCCCATGCATCTAATAAATCAAATGGAACCTGAAACTCCTCATGAATGGACTAGATCTGATGTCCAAGGCCCTGGAATGAAAACCAAGGTGATCGAATCTTCAAAATCCCTGCCAATCACCTGCAATGAATCTCTTTCCAAGAATAGTGCACCCCCCTTTCTGGAAACCCCCAATTGTGTGCCCTACTTCTCTTGCTATGCATGTGGCTGGTGTAGAACCCTTCTGCATTGATGTAGAACTGAGCTAGAATGGCGTGGGAGAGTATTTCATCTCTGAGACCAATCTTGGGACAAGCTAGGTGGAACCTTTCACCACTGAATCATCCTCTCGGGTTTGTTAAGTCAAAACACTCAAAACCCCCAATGCTGGGCTCACTAGATAGAAGCCAGATATCAAAATATGATCATACATGAATGAATGAGTAGAGGCCCTTGCCTTTCTTTTATACTTTTTGGCTCACCTTGTCCCTCCAAAATGACTTTCATTTTATTAATATTTAATTAATTAATTAAATCACTTTACTTAATTAATTAACCTTTTTACCTCTGAAAATCTCCTTATCTCTCCTTGTCGCTTCCCTGGTCATTGAAAGCCACTTATCACCATCCCATCCTATAGTGTTGTTTCTCTCGATTCCAATGAGCTATTACACTGAGAGGTTCCTACAAGTAATGTGCACAAAATGACCTCTTCAGTGAATTCTATTAACTTATAGCTCAAAATAGTCAAAATCATGGAAATCGTCGGAATGCAACAGAACCAAATCCAACTTGTGCGGAATGGATCATAATGATGGAATATGATGAGAAATGAAAGCTCGACCCCACAATGCCTCTCAATAACCCCTATACTCGCTATAACATCCATGTGGTTGTTGAAAAGTCAACAAGAAACATGTGTCTAATTTACTTTTCCCTTAAATAAATTGGACAATAAATATTTATCTATTATCTCATAATTACTTGAAATAATTAAATGAAATGGAAAATCAGTTTACTATGGGAAATTTGAGTTCAAAGGTTGGTTGTTAAGACATGGAGGTGAATTGAAGTTGTAACAGAGTTATAAGTGTAGTTATGAGAGTTGTGAAGTAGTTTAACTCAGTTAAGTGAGTTAAGCCCAGTTGTACTAGTTGTAAGTGAACTTACACTAGTGAGATTTCAATGAATTAATTATTAATTAATTCAAACCAGTGAACTGACATGCAACTGAAGATTCACCATGGTTAACTACATGCATGTCAGATCCAGTGGAGACCCAGTTGTGATAACAGGTGAAAGGGACAATTTGGCTATCAGTTGTGATTTGAGTGAAGTGCACTCATGCAATCACACATGCAGTGGATATGCTCATGAGCATGTGAAAAATAGGCAATTCGAAGTCATTGTGAGAATTCTAATTGCAGGGATTGTGCAGAGGAGGCAGGTTGTCTGGAGATAGAATTGGCACATGTATTTGTTGAGTTTTGTATGACAGTGTGAGACAATTGTATTATACTGAGAGCTCTTGGATTAGAGTTTTGTATGAGATTGTTTCATGATCCATGATATACATAATATATGATAGTGGGGTTTTTATCTTTACGCTTTCCCGAAAAAACTTATGTGTTATGTGTTCTTGATATTTCACTTTGTGATCGTGGTTTAATTTCTGCAAGATTATTAGTAGAAGTGATTATGTATTTAACAGTGGCATATAATTGTTAGATCAGGAGAATCATAGGAAATACTTGGAGAAGAAAGATCTCAAAATGCATATATATATGGGCGACGATGGATGATGCAACTGGTATAGGTACCATTAAATTTCAGAGGGATTCAAGCAAACCATTTCAATTGAAAAATGTTATGCATGTTCCAGGTCTGAAGAAAAACCTGGTCTCAGTTGCAATGTTGGAGGACAAAGGCTATGACGTTACTTTCAGCAGTGGAAAAGCCTACCTGTGACATAAAGCAATGGGTCAAGTCAAGAAGATAGGATTCGAGTTAAGAATATCTACATGCTAGAAGTAGATGGTTGCGGTGCCATGGTGAATTTTGTTCCAGAGTCTATACTTAAGGCTAAAAAGTACAGGGTCTAGGCATCTAAAAGTGAGTAAAAAATAAAAAGGGGAAAAATCAACCTTCGGGAAAAGGGAAGCTAAGGCTGATTTCTAAGTTGTCTCTATCTCGCTTCCAAACATTCCTGGATGCTTATATCCCATTCAATTGTGGCCCATGAACATTCGAGTTCGACCCGAGTGATGGCGGTTTTAAGTATGGTGTCGAATAGGTTCAAAGCGATGTTGTTTTGATCCGATAGGTCGGGTTCGATGTTGGGTTGTCTTGCAAAGGGCACAGTCATGGACGAACAAAAAATGAAAAGAAAGTTTGAGGTTTAAAATGCCACTTCAACTTTTTCTTTAACCGTATAAAAGAGAAATTTCGAAATCGAATGTTAAAGATAGAACAAAAACCAAAGGCTTTCTCCCGTAACTAAGTTAAATTTTTAAAGAATCATGTATGAAATGTGAGAAAACATTAAGCAGTCGACAATGCGAGGCTCCTATCAAGGGAGAATCTCGCCCTATAAACAGAAGAAGAGAAAGGCAAGAACTAATTTGACGAAGCATAAAATATAGAGATCTAAAAAGTTTGCAGGTCTTGTACCTGCTGATAGCCGATATAGAGGAAAAACTACAAGTGATTAGATGACTAAAAGTTGGTCACCACAGAAGAAGTTGCACTAGATTGTAGCTAAGAATTCATCAGAAATATATATGTGAAATGAAACTTAATATAAGATAACAAAGAAAACAAAACTCATAACTCAGTCTTCACGGAATCACGAATCTTCGGATTACTTTGTATTAATTTTCAAAAGGGAGAACTTCTCTATTACAATCAGGCAAGAAAGGTTCAACCTTTATTCTCACTTCAAAATACATATTTATACAAAATTCTAAGCGCTAGAATCTCAATCGTTCCAGAAGTTTTCGGTTACAAAAATGGGAAATTTATGCATTTCACTTATTTGTCTTTGTCCTCCTCCTTGTGGGCAAAGCACCTTCCTATATTTACTCTTTGGGTTCTAAAAATAGAACAGGCAGACATCTGTCATTATTTGACACCAGAAGCCTGCCCTTTCACCTGCTCGGTGCAAGTGATGCACCTCTCCACCAACTGGGCTATCCACCTGGAAGGCTCTGCTTGGTCGCTTGCTTCAAGAGTGTAACAATTCTTCTCCAGTTGTGGTAAAAAATTTCAAGCTTGTCGGTCCTCTGTGATGATGGAGCATAATCGTAAACTTGGTTGTACTAGCCATTTGTCCATTTGGGTCATATCAACCTGGCTAATCTGGGATATCTCCACTTGTTTCTCCTCCATGTTTTCTTTGATGTCCAAAAAATGTTTAGCTATATTTATTTTGCCCAATGTCCCAACACTGCTCTCCTCATCAAGATCTAGCAAACCTTTACTTATTAAAGATAACATTTCCTCACAAAAATTATTTACTTCGTTAGCTCTCCCCCCTACTTTCCGATATGTTCTGCTCCCAAACCTTCAACAAAATATTACCTCTGGTTTGTTCCACAATGGATAATTTTGAGGTGTTGACCATCTCTATATTCGTTGTAGTTATAACAATGTCTTGTAAAGCGACCTGTGCTGCCCCAGCTTCTCTCTCTCTCGAATAAATTTTCTCTAATATTTTCTCTATCATCCGAAAATGTCTCTAAATGGTTCTCACCTTTGCCAACACATTTTTTTGAGCCATAAGTACCTTATGTCAAATTTTGGCGGCCTGTGATCTGAACATTTTTATGTCTACAACCTGTTTCTTGGCCACCTCCAATTTTGACTGCAACTCTATAATATATTGCCCCTACTGGCTTACCTGTGTTTGGCTAGTTTGTGTCGACTGGTTAATCTGCTCGAGGTTGGACCTGAGCTTCTCGATTTCACGCAGGTTGGTTGTTCGGGCTTCCTCAAGGCCCCTGCTCACCTTGTCCCTGGAATTTTCTTCGACAGTAGCTACCTTAGCTTCCTATTTACTGATCAGGAGGTTCTTTCATTTCAAATGGGTCATCAAAGTCCCAACTGTGTACTGATTGGTTGTAGCATAAGCCCCTAGCATCCCCACTATCTCCTCTACAAATTTTTCCTCTTTCGTGGCCTTCCCATCTGTCATGATTTTAAATGTTTTAGCTACTACTCCCTCTTTTGATAAAATCCTTGCCTTACCACAACCTTTCTTTCCTTGTCAAAGAAAAATTCATTGGGAGGCATCTACTCTACAGAAATAGGCGTCAGTTCTTCATTGAAAATCCATCCTTCTTTAGGATTCCCCTTTGTGAACTACAAGGGTGTGACAATAGCAATCGGACAACCGATTTTCTTGGATGTTATTTCCGGGGTGACTTCTGTAATTAGCTCGTTTGGCATGAGCGAAAGTGAGTCACCCAATCCATGTGTAGGTATCTTTGCTTGGCCTTGGGCCTACTTTCCTAGCACGCCCTTTTCGGGGTTTCCTTCCTGCTTATGGGGGAGTTCGGCTCCTAGCTCTGAGGTTCCAGCCTCCCTGGTTTTCCCTTGGTCCTTCTCCCTTCTAGGACTTGAGTCCTTTGCACCTTTGGCTCCCGTATTCTTTGTAACTAGAACCTCTGGGGCTTCACCCTGTAAAATCTGGGGGAGACAACTCTGTCAGTGTTCCCAAAATTTCAAAAATTCAGCCATGTCTCCAGGTGGCAAGGCTTGAATCTGGCTTAGGACTTTCGCGAAGGACCTCGTGCCCTCGAATATTTCATCATGCGAGGAATCCTTGTGTTCATACCTCTTCAAGACGTAACTTGCCAGCTGATTTCTCACAATCCTACTATAATCATGCTTCTTAAACTATTTCTTCCAGAGCCACAGCCTCGGCTTTGGTGTGGCCAAAATCTAACAAGGAATATGCACCAATACGAATAGGGAAGGGCGGCCATACCTTTTTTGATACTCCTTTGAGCTCCTTGATTATCCCTCTGAGCACAGACTATCTGGCGATCTCACGGCACAATAGCTTATCTAGCAGGAATAGAGGGAGGGCATATGGAGGGACAGAGGTGTCAAAAACCCTGATATAGAAAAACATTTCCTCTAGATACCAATTTTCCACACTGCTTAGGTTGGTCTCAATGCTATCTGATATCCTGAGAGGCAGCTGGCCAAAAATGGCGACATGCAGTGGAACCATTACCCAGTTGAAGATCTCGTAGATGAATTCTTTGGCCTTGTCCTCCCAAAGCTTCGAGTGGTAGATATGGATGGGCTCTATACTAGATGGATTCCAACTCCAGCTCATTAGAGGGAAAGGAATCATGAAAAAAATGGCGTCCATGATGTAGGCAGACATGAAAAATGAAGTTTCTTTCCCACTCATCTTCTGTGCTCGATATTCAGTAATTCAACTGGTTAAATTGTCCGACAATAGTTTGGCCCAGTCAAAAGAAAGACCTTCAACGACTGTATGAATCAAGAGGCACCCATGGGAGAAAACAATGTGTGGTATCCTCCCTCCCATACAACCTACAGGTCATAATTTCTATATACCTGGATGGTGGATCTAAGGAGGAGACTAAATAAATTCCATTAGAATCTGCCTTGAATTTTGCGGGGTGTGAAACCCAATCCATGATTAGATCAGACAAGTTTCTACCATATTTCTCGCATTCCTTCTCCTTGAAACCTTCCATAAATTTTGCATTGTGTGTGAAGTTTGGTGTGGGTGACAGCTGATACATTGCCTGCAAATGTTCTGGTCTATCCCAATCGTCACCTTCTTCTCACTGATGACAGTTCTGGTTGGGATTTCCACATGGTCTAGTGCCCATCTGATCATATCATAATAGGGGATGAGCCTTGGTCTTGCTGCTATTTTGTGCATTTCTAACTGAATGACGATTTTGTATCTGGTGGCCAAATCATCCTTCTCATTATCACTGGAATCATCTGAACAATTCACCGATTCGGACTGAAAAATGTCGGAGATGTATGTCCAGGTTTTGACAGTATTAATACTTTGGGGTGAAGTATCAAAAAAAACATCGGAGCCTTGACCTAAACTTTCAACAACCGCCTTGAATCCCTTTCGTGGAGCCATGAAAGAGAATTTTGTATGCATATCACCTGTAGTAAGAATTGTAAATACAGACATAAGTTATTCTAATGAAAAAAACTATGCGCGCAAAATAGAAATAAAATTGAAATAATGAAACAACCCCTTATATTAGTCATTTAAAACCCTGGTGTCCTTGTGAAAAAAATGGTCAAATCGCTTAAAGAAAGATTTAGTAGTAAAAGAGAGATCCTACTATCTGTCACCTCGTCATAGTCCAAATAAATACCATAATTGTTTGACAAGTAATCGCACGAATCAGCATAAAAAAACATTTAAAATTACTCTGTAGACGGTGCATATTAACGTTTTCATTGATGCATCGATTAATCCTGTTTAGCTCATTTAATTAAGTTTGTTTTAGTCTTTAATCCCCCTTTTTAGGCGTTCGTCGTATTGGGAGAATTCACTCCTACCCTTTGAGACCCCAAAACCCGAAATCGCGATGATGTGATTTAGTTTAAAAAATGTGATCTAACTTAAGCTCTTAATTAACCCATGCTTAATTAACAAAAATCATGACTTCGCGACTTGGGGCTACGAAGGTATAGTTTTTTTGGAGAGTGATCACCGACTCGCAAAACCCCGACGACGCTTAACTAGTGCTTAAGGTGACTTACCCCTGACACTAATCTGGGTAAAATTTTAAAACTGTTTCACGACTTTGCATATCGGAGTTTGGAAACCTTGCAACTTGTAACTCCTGAAGCGTGATAGCATGAGGTAATTAAAGTGATAGACTCGCTTAATGGTTAGGAGATAGTGACTTAGGACTATAGTGGCTATCGCCACTTCACATGTCGGGGTAAACTTTTGATTTCAAGAATTACATTTCAACAACTTGTAAAAGGCAGCTCCAACATAAGCTCCAACTAGGGATCATGTCTTCCTGTGAGATAGGAAGAATAATAGACCACGTGCCTGTATTGGGTAAATGGATTCATTGGTTTCTTTTTGTGAAACTTGCTTTAGGAAGGGGATAGATAGGGAAAAAGAGATTTCGTGTTTACCTCTGAAACGATTTTCAACATTCAATTGCATTCTAAACTCAGCTGAAGCCCTTTCGATGACTTTCTCCTTCTCGATACTGAATTCAGGTCTGCTTTAAGATAATCGAAATAGTCCTAGGAAATTCAACAGATCCTATGGGTTTTAGCTTGCATCAAACGAAGTAAATTTCATGCTTTTAATCAGGGGGGGCTCCTGTCTGAACTTGGGATGCAGATTCGGTTTCGCAGAACACTGGTTACCAGAGTAGAGTGAAAATTACGTATGACAGCCTTAAATATATCTCAGATATTGCTTCACTGCTAGTGAGCTTGTTCAGTACCCCGGTGAAGTTATCTTGCCCTTTTTACTGAATTTCCTTTCACCGCTTCGAATTGTAATTATGCATTTAAATGATGAGATGAGGGCAATAATTTATGAATTTCCTTTCATTTTCTTCTTGGACTAGATGGGGGCAATCAAATATGAATTTCCTTTCACCATCTGTCGTATATTTTACTTTTTAAAACATGAAGTGGGGGCAATCAGTTTGTATAAGGCATACCAGGGATGATATCTATGTAATATTCACAGTGGAGGTCTGTCAACTTGCTTTGATTACTCGGGACCAACCTTCTCTTAACTTTCAAAACACCTTAGCCCGTAGGGAAAAAGGGAAAAATTACTTCCAGGGGCCTTCCTTTGAGAAAGCCTCAATCCTTAGAAGACTGTGTCAAAAAACCTAGAAGAGTCGGGATCAACCTACGCATAACTTTGTTTAGTAGGAGACTGAGGAGTTTATGAGGACTGGCTTACTTTCCAAGGTCTTTTTTCCATCTTCCAAAGCTAAAACATAACCTCTTCTTCCCCTGTAAGAAACCCGGAAAGGTGCTTGACTTTTTAAGAAGGTAAATCCAAGGACAGAAAAAGGGCAACGAAGAAAGTTATGGAATTTGAAAAACAGGGGTCATGGATTAAACCTGACTCTTGGAACCTTTTGTCTGAGACCGTTTACTCTTTCTGCTTATTTTAATTACCTCTTACCTTTATCTATGTGAAACTCCTAGGACCCAAAGTAAGAAATCATTCTTTTAATGCCATATCATACTTGTGAGACCGTCATGGCACTTTAGAGACCTTCATTTGAAATACAGACCTCTCTGGAATTTGTACCTTTTCCTTACCACTTCGTTCTCTTCTAAAATAACAAAAAATCCTTTCTATCACCTGTTTTCGGAGAATTTATTCTTTGATATATGATCGTCTGTTTATTCCTTTCGCTTGTTTGGGCTGCAAGCCAGGATCCTGTAAGGGAACAACACGGAGAGTATCAGGGATTTAAAATAACTAAATGCGTTAAAATTTTTGTATCTCTACTTCTAGAAAAAACACTGACCTATTTTATTTGTGATGAAAGTAGACTTACCAAAGAAAAATTCTGAAATAAAAAATAAAACACAAACCGGTATATACAGTGGAAATTTTGGAAACTATTTATTGCATATAGTGTTTTAAATGATGCATGTTGACAGGGGCATTGAGGATTTTGCCGTCCAAATTCTCTAATAGAAACAAATTTTTTCCTTCAGGAGCTGTGACTTTGAAAGGTTCGTACCAGATATGATCAAATTTACCATGTTTTGTTGAGTCTTCCTTCCTAGAATTCCACTTCAAAACCAAATCGTCGAGGATAAATTCTCTATATTTGGCCTTACGATCGAACAACGCTTTCATGTTGTCCTGGAATTTCTGTAGCCTTTCATCCACTTTGGCCCTGTGTTGTTGGACTTCAATCAGCTAGTTTATTCTTCTTGTGACATGATTTGGTTCTTCTTTCTCATCTTGCTAGAGTTTCATTACGGGAAGCGTTATATTCATAGATAATACTACGTCGGTCTCGTATACCCTTTGGAAAGGAGAAGTGCCGATAGATTTTTTTGTACCTATCTGATTCGCCCACAAAGCATATTTCAAATGAACATGCCAAGATTTTTTGTTTTCACTCAACACTTTCTTAATTATAGAGATTAGACTCTTGTTTGAAGACTCAGCTAGCCCATTTCCTTGTTTGAAGACTCTTGTTTGAATGACCGAGAATAATATTGTACTTTTGGAAAAAGATGACCATAGCCATAGATTTAAATGCCTGGGTGTTATCTGTGACTATCTTTTGGGGGCAGCCAAATCTAGACAAAATGTTCTCTTCTAGGAAATCCATTACCATCGAATCTGTTGCCTTTCTAGTTGGAATAGCCTCCACCCACTTGGTGAAGTAATCTGTAGCAGTCAAGATCCATTTATGTTGAGCGCTAGAATGAGGTTTGATTTCTCCTATAAAATCTAGTCCCCACTGTTGAAAAGGGGCTTCCATTTTGACTGACACCAATGGTAGCGCTGGGAGTTTGTGCTTGCCTATGAACAATTGGCAAGGGTTACAGGCTCTGACTTTGGCATTGACGTATGGGAATAGTTTGGGCCAATAATACCCTGCCCTCAGGATCTTATAAGTCGTTTCCCTCTAGGCGTGATGTCCTCCCCACACTCCTTCATGAAATTCTTTTATGACCTTCTATGTTTCTAATTCAACTAAACAAACCAACTGGAAACCAAGTGGGTCTTTCCAATACAATTGGCTTTCAGATATACATTACTTCACCGCATGCATCTTCAGCATCCTAGATTTAGATGGGGATAAGTCACTAGGGCATTTTAGGGTCAGCAGGTAGGACACTATGTCTTTATACCAATCTAATGAGGAAAATTTCTCTTCAATTCTGGTGGCAGTTATTTGTTCATAGAGCTCGTTCATGTCCATGCACTCTTCACATCCCTATAGGCCATTTATCCCGAGGGATTTAAAATTGGATTTGTCTAAGAGATTAGCCAAACCTTGTCCCTTTACTAGTCTCGTCAGTTTTATCTCCAGGTCAAATTCTTGAATTTTAGCAAGCCACCGTCCCTTTTTCCATCATTGTCAGATTCAACCAAAATGTATTTTACGGAACTGGTGGGTACATGCACAATTACCTTAGAATGTAGCATGTAGGTTCTGAAATACTTTAACACCTTCACCATAGAATATGCTTGCTTTTCCATTATATCGTATCTGATTTCAGCGTCTCTAAAACTTTTGCTAAAAAAGGCTATTGGTTGCTCGAAACCTTCTTCATTTTTCTGGAGGATTACCGCGACGAGGGTGTGTTCTGAGGCGAACGAGAAAATCAGAAAATATTTTAGATAATCAGGACTTGCTAGTACAAGTGCCTCGCTTATAACCTTCTTGATGCATGCGAACGATGTTTTGGCTTCTGCTATCCATTTCACTTTGTTGTTCTTCTTTAGCATATATGTGATCAACTTCATGATTTCAGCAAAGTTTGGGATAAATCTCCTCAAAAAATTTATTTTTCCTAAGAATGACTGAATCTCTTTTACATTCGTAGGCATATTTATTGTGTCTATAGCTTCAACTCTTTTAGGATCAATTTTAATTCCATCTCGAGACACAATATGGCCCAAGAGTTTACCTTCTTGCATAGAAAAGTGAGACTTTTGGGGGTTTAAAGACAAACCAAACCTGCGACATTTCTCAAACGCCTGCTTGAGATGTATCAAATGGTCTTCATCGGATTTAGAAAAAATGGTCAAATCATCAAGATAGATAACCACGAATTTGTCCCTTTCTCCAATGAAAGAGATATCCATAGCATGTTGGAAAGTAGCACCTGCATTCATTAAACCAAACAACATCTTGTCATACATAAATGTACCCCAAGGGGTGGCGAATTCTATTTTTTCTTTATCATGCTCACTGACAGCAATTTGATTGTACCTGGAAAATCCGTCGATCATCGACATCCTATTGGCCCCAACTACTTTTTCCAAAATGTGATCCATTTTGGGTAGGGGGTAATTGTCTTTGAGGGAGGATATATTTAGATTTCTAAAATCAACACACAATCTGATCTCCCCACTTTTCTTTCTAACTAGGACCAGGTTCGCTACCCAGTGGGAGTATCTCAGCGATACGATGATTTTTGCATCCAGGAGATTCTTGACTTCCCTTTTGACCATGGGCAATAGAATAGGGTTGATTTATCTGAGTTTTTATCTAAAAGGTTTGACACCGGGCTTTAGGGGTATCTTGTGTTCAATCACAGCGGTGTCATAGGTCCTCAGCTCTTCGTATGACCAAGAGAAAACGTATTTATACCGCTCGAATAAGTCTTTATACTTGATTTTTACCTCGGGAGGAAGGTACTTTGATATTTTTACTATCCTAGGCTCCTCTTAGGTCCCTATGTTGCAGTCTTCAACCTCTTCAGGTTGGGGTTGCAAAGCTGATTTAAAGGGCATATCATTTTGGTTGAACAGTCTCTCCAGAGGGATTAGTCCCTTTGGAATCTAATTGTTCTTTAAAAATAACATGCGATGATTAGTGATATTTTCCTGGAACCCCTAAGGATCCTCTCCCTCTTGCATGATCCATGTGTGGTCGTTTTGGTTTTCTTGGTCAATGTGAGTTTCATTGAAGTCATCCACCATTTCAAGGAACTTCCTAATTTGTTCGTCATCCTCAAACACTTGCCAGTGTTGGCTGTTGTTTGGTATGGAAGGTTTGTTCCTCACCTCTATGTGGTACCTTAGTTTGAAAGTTGTATGGCGGGAAAACATTGAGGCTGCTTTGGCTAATGGATTGGCTTGCAGGTTTTCAGTGCATGGGATGAAATGAACATTTATCGACGAGATTTTTTTTTATATTAAATGTCAGGCACAATTCCTGTAAGATCTCAATCTTGGGTGTTTGGCCTGGTATTTTCGATTTATCTGTTTCACTATCAACTCTGTGTCTCTGTATACTTCCAAGTTTTTTATGTTAAACTTCCTGGAAGCTTCCAACCCTAAGACTAGGGCCTCATACTCACATATGTTATTGGTGTAGTCTATATCCCACTGAATCCTGTAAGAGAAAGGAATCACAAATTCATTTTCAGGTGCCACAAACAATACTCCTGCACCTTCTCCTTCATATGACAAGGCACTGTCAAAAAACATTTTCCAAATTCCAATGCTATACATATTTTTTTCTATCTTTCCTGATTCATTTTTATTTATGTAATTGTCTTCTGTACAACTATTTATACCATCATCAAAAGACAAAATACAATTCCCTAGATCTTGATCGGTAACATAAACAGGATAATTGTTAGGATTCTATGGGTCACTCACTGTGTATGCTAGCCTCGTTTCTCTGTATAGTTGAGTAAACTGCCCACCAAACACAAGAATCGTGGCGTAGGTCATGTCTAGCTGAAGAGACCCCCCAAGTTTGGCTCCCCACAACCTAGATAGTAGCAAGCCATACTTCGGAGGTATATCGGCGATAACTACATCCATCAGGATTCTTTTCACCAAAACCTATGCAAGAGTGACTACTAAATATTTTATCATACCCATGCACTTAACTCTCCTTGAATCGAAAGAGTATAGGTCTCCATAAGGCCTGTTGATCTTGAGGCCTAGTCTATCCATAATAGACTTGGGCATTACATTATGTGAGGCTCCAGAATCTAGCATGCAGTTATGCAACAGTCATTCATGCACATTTAGGGTAATATAGAAGGGAGTGACGGTGTCTCTGGCACCCTCGAAATTTGGACCAATTTTATCACATCAGAGTGACTTTCTGGATCCAAAAAAATTATCATTTTGGTTATCTGCTTTCAATACACATGATTCTTTGCTAATTCAACAAAAGGGATTGGTATTTTGATCTTATTTATCTCATTTTCAAGGCTAAAACCTCCACTACCTTTATCCGTTTCTCTGATCGAAACCTCAGACTCCTTATTTTCCAACTTATTTGTTTGTGTTGATTTATTTCCCGTGAGTTTATTTACCGGTATATGTGTTTTAGCTGTCTCAATTTATTTTCCTTGGGTCTCATCCTCTTTTACTTTGGGATTTTACGAATCTACCCCTTTTATTTTGCTATTGTGTATCTCAGTCTCCTTTGGGGTGGGATCGTATATTTCATCTCTTGGGAGAATTTTCTTGGGTTGAGGAGTCGACGTGGGTTTTTTTCTAGGCCTCGGGTTGTACTTAGGTTGGACCTCAGCCATTATAGGAAACGTCACTTCTTGATAGACAAAAACATCAGTGTTGTTTATGTCATCATCTTTATTTGACAGTTTTTGAGTGTCCAAGGACTTCTCGTAATATTCTTTAGTTAGATAAGGCTGTGTGCATTCATCACCCAAATTTGTCACGTCTTCTTCCAGATCCTCAAAATCTTGCAGGTTGTTTCCTCGTATAAAATTATCATTTTTTAAAGGAGTTTGAATTTTCTGGTCTTCATTTTTAATCTGTCTTTGTTGATTTTGAGGGTTGGGGTTTCTTATGAATTCCCTCTTAACGAAAGGATCTACCTTGGATTGATCTAGCTCCATTCTGGAAATATTATTTGATAACTCTTTAATTATCCTGGCCATGTCATCCATTTTATCATCTGAGGATCTACTAGGCCATGAGGGTCCCGCTTATTCCCTAAAACGTTTGGTTTCTCGGTTTCCCGCTTCTACTTTTGTTTTTAATTTTCCAGAAGCCATCATGTTAGATTCGATCTCTACGGCATCATCTTGCATTCAGGTACGGCATACAAAACAAATGAAAAATAGAGACAAATGGACCAATATCACCAATGCATAAACTGATCTTTTTCATGAAATCCAAAGGCACAAAGAAGAAAGGGGAATTGGGTCCCTTCTTTCTCCAATGGAAGGCTCTTGAGGCCCTCAAATCTTGCTCTCCTTTACAATGAAAAGATGAAAATGTGGTTGAAAGAACTCCAATATTATTCACTCAAGAGAGGGGTGAATAGCTCTATGAAATGCAGCTTGTAATGTTTATTTCCAAAGAATGGGTCCTTAGCAATCTCAGCAGCATAACAGTATGAAGAATTCCTTGAGAAAATGGTGGTCATTCATGGCTTTTTATAGCCAATCATTGGGTTATTATGTGACCTATTTTGAATGTGAAAAGAGGCTCTTTAGGGCAAAATTAGGTCTTTGACCAGGACACCATGAGGATTGAGCTCGGATTTGGTGTCAAATCGACTTGGGAGCTGATCCATTAGTGGTTGGGAGGTCGACCAATTTCAATAAATGCGTCGCTTAGCAGGCGCACGGGTTTCTTGCCTAACATTCGCGCCTTGTGCACCTATGCGTGCTTTGTACGATGCTATTACGCGCATACGCACGCGCAGTCAGATGACGTAAAGCACCCTTCAAATTTTTGGTCATTTGGTATAGTTTTTGACCCTTTTTTCAATGTTGTGGCATTAATCCTGTGCCATGAATGACTCTAGTCCTGTTTTGATGATGTGGAGTTCTTGTTGCCACGTGCGGATGAAATTTCAGTGATAACAGATGCCCCATGATGGATGAGGTTAGGAGCAAAACGTATAGCCGAAATCCATCAATGTTTCTTTTGCTGAGGATGGTGTTGTAAGGGAGAGCAAGAATGAGATCGCGTAGAGCGATCCTTTGGAGAAGAAAGTAACCTGTAGATTCTGACTTTCCACAAGGTGTGTATCAATATACAAGTGTGTACAAACGAGGTGGGCATGCCCCATGCTCGTGTAATGTAACTCTGAAATGTTGATGTAGACAACTGCAGCGCCCTCGGGGGCGGAATGATAAA
>ML798167.1:155761-168942 GCA_009831015.1 Picea engelmannii
AGGGCACAATTAGGTCTTTGACCAGCCCACCATGAGGATTGAGCTCGGATTTGGTGTCAAATCGACTTGGGAGCTGATCCATTAGTGGTTGGGAGGCCGACCAATTTCAATAAATGCGTCGTTTAGCAGGCGCGTGGGTTTCTTGCCTAACAGTCGCGCCTTGTGCACCTATGCACGCTTTGTACGATGATATTACGCGCATACGCATGCGCACTCAGATGATGTAAAGCGCCCTTCAAATTTTTGGTCATTTGGTATAGTTTTTGACCCTTTTTGCAATGCTGTGGCATTAATCCTGTGCCATGAATGACTCCAGTCCTGTTTTGATGATGTGGAGTTCTTGTCGCCACGTGCGGACAAAATTTCAGTGATAACAATATCGAACCTGCAGGTAGACTTCGAAACCAGGCTCGTACCTGTCCTTCGAAAGTTTGAACAAATAACCTCGAATATACATCTTCGTGTTCAATACCTACGATATTTGTGAACTGATCAAAGAAATTTATATGTTCTGCCGCGGTCAGGTCCCCTTCCCCTATAAATTTAGGTAAGTTTTTCATGTAGTTTTCAGGGAGGTCATGAAGAGGGACATGCAGGACTAGAGGTGCATATCTGGAAACTAATTTAGTGAAAACCCTGGGAGGCGGGGGTGGCCCTTGGCCCCTACCTCCTCCTCTTGGAGCTCCTCTACCTCCTAAAATCCCTCCACCTCCTCCTCTTGTGGCTTCCATCGATACTATTGGATAGAAAAATGGTGCGTTATACAGAGGTTTCTGGAACACTAAAATCGAATCTTTAGCTTTTTCAAGAGACGAGAATACTGAAGAAGGGGGAAAATGGATGTGAGGGCTTGGTTCCTCAGATTTGCAAGAGATGTAATCAGGGGAACCCGCGGGCATGGAATCTGAGTGTATGGTATACTCTTCGAGACTCTGCAAGATCGAGAAATCTAACTAAAGAGTCGGCGGGATATCGCTTGTTGTTAAAATTACTAAGGGGTTTTCACCTTTGTGTATGCCAGAAGTGGTTGAATGAATTTCATTTTTCACTTCAGGGAGAGCTAAAGTTGGGTTGAGGGTTTTATGGGGGGGGTTCGTGCGAAGCCAGAGGTTCAAAAGGAATCTTATCTTTGGGTTCTGTGTGCCTAAGCTGGTAGACCACAGTGGTTGGCTTAAGGGAACCTCTTGTTTTCAACATTTTTTCGGGATTGGAAACAGGCGTGGTCTGTATACCATCCAGGTTTTGTCTAGTGTTCCTTTGACCGGATTCTAGCTTACTTAAACATGGATTCGCCAAGTGAATGATAAAAGAAAAAGCCTTTAAAAGGTGTTCACCCTTTGTTCACCATCAAAGGGTAGAAACTTGCAAAAATGTCGTTCTCCCAGGGAAAAGGTTTCGTAACTTCGATCCCCGGAAACGGTGCCAGAAAGATGTTGTTCTAGAGTCTGTACTTAAGGCTAAAAAGTATAGGGTCTAGGCATCTGAAAGTGAGTAAAAAATAAAAAGGGGAAAAATCAACCTTCGGGAAAAGGGAAGCTAAGGCTTATTTCTAAGTTGTGTTTGTCTCATTTGCAAATGTTCCTGGATGCTTATATCCCATTCAATTGTGGCCCATGAACGTTTGAGTTCAACCTGGGTGATGGAGGTTTTAAGTATGGTGTCAAATAGGTTCAAAGCGATGATGTCTTGATCCGATAGGCTAGGTTCGATGTTGGGTTGTCTTGCAAAGGGCATAATCATGGAGGAACATAAAATGAAAAGAAAGTTTGAGTTTTAAAATGCCACTTCAACTTTTTCTTTAACCGTATAAAAGAGAACTTTCGAAATCTGATGTTAAAGATAGAACACAAACCAAAGGCCTTCTCCCGTAACTGAGTTAACTTTTTAAAGAATCATGTATGAAATGTGAGAAAACATTAAGCAGTTGAAAATGTGAGGCTCCTATCAAGGGAGAATCTCACCCTGTAAACAGAAGAATAAAAAGGAAAGAAGTAATCTAACGAAGCATAAAATATAGAGATCTAAAAATTTCACAAGTCTTGTACCTGCTGATAGTCGATACGGAGGAAAAATTGCAAGCGATTAGATGGCTAAAATTTGTTCACCACAGTAGAAGTTGCACTAAATTGTAGCTAAGCATCCATCAGAAATATATATGTGAAATGAAACTTAATACAAGATAACAGAGAAAACAAAACTCATAACTCAGTCTTCACGGAATCATGAATCTTCGGATTGCTTTGTATTAGTTTTCAAAAGGGAGAAAGTATCTATTACAATCATCCAAGAAAGGTCCATCCTTTATTCTCACTTCAAAATACATATTTATACAAACTTATAAGCACTCAAATCTCAATCGTTCCAGAAGTTTTCGGTTACAAAATTGGGAAAATTATGTGTTTCACTTATTTGTCTTTGTCCTCCTTCCTGCAGGCAAAGAACCTTCCTCTCTTTACTCTTTGGGTTCTAAAAATAGAATAGGTAGACATCTGTCATTATTTGACACCAGAAGCCTGCCATTTAGCCTGCTCGGTGCAAGTGATGCACCTCTCCACCAACTGGGCTATCAACCTGGAAGGCTCTGCTTGCTTTCTCGCTTCAAGAGTGTAACAATTCTTCACCAGTTGTGGTAAACTTTTTCATACTTGTCGGTCCTATGCGATGATGGAGCATAATCATAAACTTGGTTGTACTAGCCATTTGTCCATTTGGGTCATATCAACCTAGTTGATCTGGGATATCTCCACTTGTTTCTCCTCCATGTTTTCTTTGATGTCCAACAGATGTTTAGCTATATTTAATTTTCCCAGTGTCCCAACACTTCTCTCCTCAACAATATCTAGCAAACCATTACTTATTAAAGAGAACATTTCCTCACAAAAATGATTTACTACGTTATCTCTCCCCCTGCTTTTCGATATGTTCTTCTTCCAGACCTTCAGCAGAATATTACCTCTGGTTTGTTCCATGATGGATAATTTTTAGGTGATGACTGTCTCTATCTTCACTGTAGCTATAACAGTGTCCTAGAAAGCGACCCGTGCTGCCCTTGCTTCTCTCTCTCTCGAAGAAATATTCTCTAATATTTTCTCTATCATCTGAAAATGGATTTGAATGGTTCTCACCTTTTCCAACAAGTTTTGTTGAGACGTAAGTACCTTATGTCATATTTCGGTGGCTTGTGATCTGAACATTTTTATGTCTACAACCTATTTCTCGGCCACCTCCAATTTTGACTACAACTCTATAATTTGTTGCCCCTTTTGGCTTACCTGTGTTTGGCTAGTTTGTGTCGACTGGCGCACCTGGTCGAGGTTGGACCTGAGCTTCTCCATTTCACGCAGGTTGGTTGTTTGGGCTTCCTCAAGGCTCCTGCTCACCTCGTCCTTGACATTTGCTTTGACAGTAGCTACCTTAGCTTCCAACTTACTGATCAAGAGTCTCTTTCATTTCAACTGGGTTTTCAAAGTCCCAACTGAGTACTGATTGGTTGTAGCATAATCCCCTAGCGTCCCGGCTATCTCCTCTAAAACAATTTCCTCTTTCGCGGCCTTCCCATCTATCATGATTTTAAATTTTTTAGCTACTACTCCCTCTTTTTGATAAAATACTTGCCTTACCACGGCCTTTATTTTCTTGTCAAAGAAAAATTCATTGGGAGGCAGCTCCTCTATAGAAATAGGTGTCAGTTCTTCATTGAAAATCCATCCCTCGTCAGGATTCCCCTTTGTGAACTACAAGGGTGTGACAATAGAAATCAGACTGTCAATTTGCTTGGATGTTTATTTTGGGGTGACTTATGTAATCGGCTCGTTTGGCGCGAGAAAAAGTGAGTCACTCGATCCCTGCACAGGTATCTCTGCTTGGCCTTGGGCCTGCTTGCCTGGCATGCACTTTTTGGGGTTTCCTTCCTGCTTCTGGGGGACTTCGGCTCCTATCTCTGAGGTTCCAGCCTCCCTATTTTTCCCTTGGTCCTTCTCCCTGCTAGGACTCGAGTCCTTTGCACTTGTGGCTCTCGTCTGCTTTGTAACTGGAACCTCTTGGGCTTCACCCTGTAAAATATGGGGGAGACAACTTTGTCGATGTTCCCAAAATTTCAAAAATTTATCCATGTCTCCAGGTGGCAAGGCTTGAATCTGGCTTAGGACTTCCACGAAGGACCTCATGCCCCAGAATATTTCATCATGCGGGGAATCCTCGTGCTCATACCTCTTCAGGCTGCAACTTGCCAGGTGATTGCTCACAATCCTACTAGGGTCATGCTTCTTAAACTCAATGTCTACCAGCTTCAGCTCTTCCATATCCGCAGCCTTGGCTTTGGTGTGGACAAAATCTAACAAGGAATATGTACCATTACGAATAGGAAAGGGCAGCCATACCGTTTTCGATACTCCTTTGAGCTCCTTGCTTATCCCGCTGAGAATAGACTATCTGGCGATCTCATGGCACAATATCTTATCTGGAAGGAATAGCGGGAGGGAATATGGAGGGATAGAGGTGTCGAAAACCCTAATATATGAAAATTTCACCTCTAGATACCAATCTGCCATGCTACTAAGGCTAGTCGCAACACTATCTGATATCGTGGGAGGCGGCTGGCCAAAAATGGTGACATGCAGTGGCACCATTACCTAGTTGAAGATATTGTAGATGAATTCTTTGGCCTTATCCTCCCAAATCTTCGAGTGGTAGACATGGATGGGATCTATACTAGATGGATTCTAGCTCTAGATCATTAGAAGGAAAGGCGTCATGAAACAATTGGCATCCATGATGTAGGCTGACATGAAAAATGAAGTTTCTTTCCCACTCGCCTTCTGTGCTCGATATTCGGTAATTCGACTGGTTAAACTATCTGACAATAGTTTGTCCTAGTCGAAAGAAAGACCTTCAATGACTATATGAATCAGAGGGATAAAACAATGTGTGGTATCCTCCCTCCCATACAACCTACAGGCCATCATTGCTATACACCTAAATGGTGGCTCTAAGGAGGAGACTGAATAAATTCCATTAGAATTCGCCCTGAATTTTGTGGGGTGCGAAACCCAATACCTGATTAGATCGGACAAGTTTCTGCCATATTGCTCACATTCCTTCTCCTTGAAACCTTTCCAGAAATTCGGCATTGTGCGCAAAGTTTGGTGTGGGTGACAGCTGATACATTGCCTGCAAATGTTCTAGTCTAAAAGTCCCAATCGTCACCTTCTGCTCGCTGATGACAGTTTTGGTCAGGATATCCACATGGTCTAGCGCCCATATGATCATATCATAATAGGGGAGGAGTCGTGGTCTTATCGCTATTTTGTGTATTTTTGACTGAATGACGATTTTGTATCTGGTGGCCAAATCATCCTTCTCATTATCGTTGGAATCATCTAAACAATTCACCAACTTGGACTGAAAAATGTCGGAGATGTATGTCCAGGTTTTGACAATATTAATACTTCAGGGTGAAGTATCAGAAATAGCATCGGAGCCTTGACCTGAAATTTCAGAAGCCACCTTGAACGCCTTTCGTGGAGCCATGAAAGAGAATTTTGTATGCATATCACCTGTAGTAAGAATTGTAAATACAGACAAAAGTTATCCTGATGAAAAAAGCTCTACGCGCAAAATAGAAATAAAATAGAAATAATGAAACAACCCCTTATCTTAGTCATTTAAAACCCTGGTGTCCTTGTGAACCAAACGGTCAAATATCTTAAATAAAGATTTAGCAGTAAAAGCGAGATCCTACTATCTATCACCTCGTTGTAGTCCAAATAAATGTCAGAATTGTTTGACAAGTCATAGCACGAATCAGCGTAAAAAACATTTAAAATTACTCTGTAGACAATGTGTATTAAAGTTTTCATTGATGCATCAATTAATCCTTCTTATCTCCTTTAATTAATTTTGTTTTAGTATTTAATCACCCTTTTTAGGCGTTCACCGTATCAGGAGAATTCACTCCTACCCTTTGAGCCCCCAAAACCTGAAATCGCGATGATACGATTTAGTTTAAAAAACGTGATCTGACTTAAGCTCTTAATTTACTAATGCTTGATTAATAAAAATTGTGACTTCGCGACTTAGGGATATGAAGGTATATTTTTTTGGGAGAGTGATCGTCGAGTCGCAAAACCCTAATGGTGCTTAACTAGGGTTTAAAGTGACTTACCCCTGACACTAATCTAGGTAAAATTTTAAAACTGTTTCGCGACTTCGCATATTGGAGTTTGGAAACCTTGCAACTTGTAACTCCTGAAGCACGATAGTGCGAGGTAATAAAAGTGATAGACTCGCTTAATGGTTAGGCGATGGTGACTTAGGACTATAGCGGTTATCTCCACTTCGCATGTCGAGGTAAACTTTTGATTTCAAGAATTACATTTCAACAACTTGTAAAAGGTGGCTCCAATAGTGGACAAGGCAGAAAAAGTGGTGAGCCGATATGAGGGCGAATTATGGCACAGGTGATTGGGCCATATTCATCATGGAGTCTTGAAGATCATGCAACAATTATCTACTGGACTTCCAATGGGAACACTTTCTCAGTTAGATCAGTGCAACGGGTGCACCCTGGGGAAGTATGTAAAGTCCACCTTTCATGAAAAGGAGAACCGTGCTTCGATGATCCTAGAGATAATTCACACAGACGTGTGTGGACCATTCTCATTTTCTTCAACAACAAAACATAGGTATTATATTATTTTTGTTGATGACTTTTCTCATAAATGCTAGATCTTATTCATGCAGAAGAAGGATCAAACATTCTCAAAGTTCTGTGAGTTTAAATCATTGGTGGAGAAAGAGT
The DNA here is from genome assembly GCA_009831015.1 of Picea engelmannii. Taxonomy (NCBI): domain Eukaryota; kingdom Viridiplantae; phylum Streptophyta; class Pinopsida; order Pinales; family Pinaceae; genus Picea; species Picea engelmannii. The sequence continues at coordinate 162,561 of ML798167.1, forward strand.
CGGGGAATAAAGTGAAGGCTCTAAGGAGTGATAATGGTGGAGAATACATCTCTAAAAAATTCAAAGACTTCTGTAGTACAGAAGTGTTGGTTGTGGAGCCTAATTATCTTCCTGATTTAGAGATATTTTTCTTTCAACCGTGTTTATACCCCATGAAGTATTTACACCCCAAAAGTATGTACACTCTTCCACGCGGGGGAGTGCAGAGGGGGGGTACCCCTTCTGCGGGGTCTGGGGGGGCTATCCCCCCAGCTAGGGGATCTGGGGGAAAGAAAGCCCCCAACGGGGGTTCAGGGGTGAAGCCCCCAAAGCAAAAATTTCCTTGTAAACGTATATTGTAATTTCATTGTAAATATGTACCATTCATTATAAGGTCGCATATCTAACGATAGAGATTATGTTAGGGTTTTTTTCCCTATAAGGCAACCCTCTTTTATGAGGGAAATGTATTGCAGCTATGTAGGTTGGCGAGTATTGTATTATGAGAGAGGAGACTGTGAGAGAAAGAAGAGGAAGTTGCATCGGGTTTTGTTGTAGGTTGTATCCCTTCATTTTGTTGGATAATAATAAAGAAAGGACCTGGCAATTTCTCCGGTGGACGTAGCCCACACTGGGTGAACCACATAAATCTGTGTCTCTCTTGTATTATGTATCTTCTATGTTTTGTTTCCGCATTTGTTTTTATTTTATTTCTCCATGGTCCTATTTTTCTAATAACTGGTATCAGAGCGTAAGGTAACTCGGAGGAAAAGAGGATTCCTGGTTCGAGTGGGAGCAATGTCGGAAGATGGAAAGTTTAGGGTCGAGAAATTTAATGGCCAAAACTACTAGTTATGGAAGATACAGATGGAAGATTATTTATATCAGAAGGATCTATTCCTACCATTGAGCGGAGTAGCAAATAAGTCGGTGGCCATGAAGGATCAAGAATAGGAGATTCTTGACAGAAAGGCTCTAAGAATGATACGGCTGAGCCTGGCAGTGTCGGTGGCTTTCAATATCTTGAAAGAAAAGACAACGAAGGGTTTGATGGATGCATTGGCCAAATTGTATGAAACACCCTCGGCATCCAATAAGGTATTTCTAATGAAGAGATTATTTAATATGAATATGTCGGAAGGTGGGTCTGTTGCAGATCATTTAAATGAATTTAATACAGTTACTAATCAACTAAGTTCTGTAAAAGTGGACTTTGATGATGAGGTTAGGGCTCTTCTAATCTTGTTCTCATTGCCAGAAAGATGGAATGGCTTGTTCATGGTTGTAAGTAACCCTGTCTATGGTTCAAATACTTTAAAATTTGATGATGTTGTTGGTGTTATCCTTAATGAGGAAATGCGACGGAAAAGCACAGGTGAGACATCAGGTAATGCGTTGAACATGGAGAACAGGGGAAGACAAAAGGATAGAGGAAAGGGATCAGGGAACCATGGGAATTCTAGGAAGGGAAGATCCAAATCCAGACTTGGAAAGATAGAGTGATGGAATTGTGGGAAGAAAGGACATCTGAAGAAAGACTGTCGAGCTCCAAAGAAACAAAAAGATGGACAGCGGGAGAGAAATCAGGAAGCAAATGTAATAGGTGATGTGTTACAAGATGATTTGATTCTTTCTGTAGATAATATTTATAAGTATTGGGTAGTATATTCAGGCGCTTCATTTCATGCCACACCCCATAGGAAACATTTTCTAGATTATGTTCAAGGTGATTTTGGACAGGTTCATTTGGGTGATGATGCACCATGCAAAATTGTTGGAACGGGAAAGGTAAAAATAAAGCAACGCAATGGAAACCAATGGTTGTTGAAAGAGGTAAGACATATTCCATATTTAAGGAAAAATCTAATTTCAACAGGGCAGTTGGAAAGTGAAGGTTGTATATCCATATTTATAGATAAGACGTGGAAGGTCATCAAAGGATCATTGGTGATAGCGAACGGAGAGAAGGTAGGTACATTGTATTTATGTACTGGTAATACTGAATCTTCTATATCTTTAGCTTCTATAGGAGTGGATACAACACTGTGGCATCATAGGCTAGGACACATGAGTGAGAAGGGTATGCAGATACTTAACAAAATAAATTTGTTGCCAGATCTTAAACAAATTTATTTGGACTTCTGTGAGCATTGTGTTTATGGAAAACAAAAGAGACTCAGATTTCTCAGAGTCGAAAAAGAAAAGAAGAATGAAAGGTTAGAGATTGTGCATACAGATGTATGGGGACCATCTCAGGTATCATCTCTTGGTGGATCTCATTATTATGTTACTTTTATTGATGGTGCAACTAGAAAAACTTGGGTTTATTGCATTCGACAAAAAAATGATGTTTTTGATACTTTTAAGAAATGGAAAGCTTTAGTTGAGAATGAGATAGGAAAAAGTTTGAAGTGTCTCAGATCAAATAATGGAGGTGAATACTGCAGCAAAGAGTTTGATGATTACTGTTCATACCATGGTATTTGTAGAGAGAAGACAGTTCCACGAACACCACAATAAAATGGTGTGTCAGAAAGGATGAACAGGACAATCATGGAGCATGCAAGGAGTATGAGATTGCATGTTGGTTTGCCCTTATAGTTTTGGGCAGATGTTGTAGATACTATTTTTTACTTAATAAACAGAGGACCTTCAAGCTCTTTGGATGGTATAATTCCAGAGGAGGAATGGATAGGAAAAAAGGTAAACTATTCTTTTTTGAAAACTTTCGGTTGTGAAGCATTTGTCCATATTGATAAAGAAAATAAAACAAAGCTTGAGGCAAAATCCAATAAGTGTACCTTTATTGAATATGGTGTTAATGATTTGTGTTATCGCTTATGGGATTATGAAAATAACAAAATCATTAGGATTAGAGATTTCATATTCAATGAAAAGGTCATGTACAAAGATCAGTTGCAGGGAAAGAAACAGGAAACAGAAAAATAAGAATACATAGTGCTTGATGAGATCACTGAAAAAGAAATTCCAAAGGAACCTGAAAATCAAAATGTACAATAGAAGGAGAAGCAGGTACCTCAAACACCTGCAAGTGTTGTTAGAAGATCTACCAGGTTAAGTATACCCCCTGAATGATACTCTCCTTCATTATATTATTTATTGTTGATTGATTATGGTGAACCAAAATGTTATGAAGAGGAAATGTAGGTAGACACCAAAAAGAAGTGGGAGCAAGGCATGAAAGAGGAAATGGATTCCTTGGCAAATAACCAGACTTGGGACTTGGTTCAGTTTCCTACAGGAAAAAGAGCATTGTAGAATAAATGGGTTTACAAGTTGAAGGAAGAAGATGGAGGATAAAAGAGGTGCAAGTCTAGACTTGTTGTAAAGGGGTTTGCACAAAAGAAATATTTTTTGACGCAGCCGCACCTGTAGGCACGCCTGATCACACAGGATCTTCTTCTTCTCGGCCCAAAGAACACCAAGGTTCCTCTGTTTCCCTATCGGGAAATCTGCACCCCACAGATTCTCTTCTGCGCAATCCCCCTTTCTTTACTTATCGGAGGATCAGAACTCATGGTTTCGCAAGTTCATTGTCGATCACTGGGCTCTCGAATCCCCGAGACCCAATGGCCAATCAACGCTGACTTTATCTTACCCTGTCGGGACTTTTTCTTTGTCAAGATTTTCTCTATCGGGATTTCACGTCTCACAATATGGAACACCTTGGTTCCCCGACTCCCGATAACCGACACGATGAAACTTCGACGCACGTGTGAGTTGTCACCTTAACTCCCGTCACTTCTATCGAGATTTCGGGGTTCGCGGGATCATGAATCCTGATGTCAATGGATTCAGGACTTTCCTTCTACCGATCCCCGATATGATAAGCCACATGTCTTCCACCAACCCTATTGTGGCCCCACCCAACTCTTCCGTCGGGATAACGCATTTTGCGATTCTGAGCTGCAAGGATTTCTTACCTCTGAAATCTCTGATGCTTCGAACCCTGACTCCCTGGAATCTCCGAACATGCGTCCTCAACAATGAACGGTTTTGGACTCGTCGGGATATCGTGGATCGCGATATTGCAATTCTCGTCGCAACAACTTGGAGCTTTGACTCGCGAATCCCAGATACGCGATATCACGTGTGGATCTAACGGTCCTTGTGACTCGGGATCGACGTCGCTGCCCCTCCTAAGATTTGAACCTCTTCCAAACTTACCTTGTAACCTCCCTACACCTCCGTAGGATCCAACGACCCACGGTGATTCGCTGATTCTCGATTTTCTCCTGGTGAAATTCTACGAACTAGCTAAGTGTTTTTCTGCAGAATTTTCCCACCTGCTTGCAACCCTACGGCACTTCTTGCAAGATTTTGAGGCACCAACTCCCTGTGTTCCCCTCGGTGATCACTCAAGTTTCTATAACTCCTAATCTTGTTCACGACTTTCAAGTCCTTCAGAAAACTTCTTGTGCGCACTCCTTGCGGCAAACCTTCAACGACGTCTAAGTGTTGAAGTCTCTCAACTCTGCGCACTCCTGCAACAACAGTCTTTCAGTTCCTTACTCAGGTTCGCAACCCTGAGTCTTTCCCTTGGCCTACGCACTCCTTGCACAACACTGTGCCTAATTGCACCATCGAGGAAATGAGAACAAAATCTATCTCTAATTGAATCCTTCTGTCAACACACTCCTTGCAGACAATTTGACTGCACTCCTTGCATGAATCCTCTGGCTCAATTAGAGAAACAATTGAAACTCATTCAATATTCCTTTCAGACTTCAATTCCACCATGAAATCACATACAAAAAATATAAAAGGAAATGTATGACAGGAAGCAAACATTCATGAGCATAACATCAATACACAAAGAAACAACACAAACCATGAATTTGAATCAAAGCTTTCTTCTATTAATTCAAATGCCTGTACATGGGTGTTCTTCATACAATTCTCTGCATTCTCTTCTCTTCCTGCTTCTGAATTATGTTACAATGATACAATGAGGGTGTCTATACCGGTTTTCCCTCTTGGACTCTAAAGCTATCAAATCTAGAATTAAAATCCTATCCACCCGCATTAACTATATTAAATTTTGTCTACCTACTAAAGGACGAGAGCTATCCACTAAAGGTCCATTACAATACATAAAGTGTGCCTCATTAAGTTTTCACATTAATGTTCGCGCAACAATTTCAAGGCAATTTCAAAATTTGTGCTGGCTTATCCAACTGTCTTCTGCTTCCACGCTGGCTCGCTTGATGTGTTGGCGATGCTCCTGCATCATACTCCCTCACTTGAAAAATTTCATGGGCTCCTATCCATGAGCTCCTTCACGGTCTGTCCATGCTTCTGTATCTCTGCTTCATTTTCCCAGCTGGCATCTTCCACTGGATGATTCTTCCACTTGACCAGATACTCATAGTATTCTTTTCTCCTGGTCTTCTTACCCACTCTCTTGTCCAGTATGCACTCCATCTGCGGCTTCTCTGCAACTGGCATCTGTTTCATCCACTGGATCACTGGCTTCTCTATTCCAATCTCTGCTTCTCCAGCCCTGTATGGGGATAAATCTGTGACATTGAATATCATAGATATTCCAATCCCATCCGGCAACTCGATCTCAGAATCATTTTCCTCGAATTTTCTCAAGACCTTGCATGGTCTGATTTTCTTCATCTTTAGTTTATTGTATGTTCCCTTCGGGAACCTTTCTTTCCTCAAGTGCACTAGAACTAGATCACCAACTTCAAACTGAAGTTGTCTCCGATGTTGATCCGCTCTGCACTTATACTCCTAGCTTGATTCCATCAATCGCTGCTTCACCTGGCTATGAAGTTCCTTCATCGCTTCAGCGAATTCCTCTGCACTAGCACTGCTAGTCGCAGTCTATTCTGAATCCCTCAGTTCAGAAACTCCTCTCGGCTTCATCCCATAGACAACCTAAAATGGACTCTTCCCTGTGCTCCGATTCACTGAATCATTGTATGCAAACTCTGCCTATGGCAATATGTGGTCCCAACTGTTGTGGTTCTCTGTCACCAAGCTTCTCAGCAAGTCTCCCAGACTTCTGTTCACCACCTCTGTTTGTCCATCTGTTTGAGGATGATAAGCAGAACTAAATGCTAAGTTAGTTCCTAGCTTCTTCCACAAGGTCCTCCAAAAATTCCCTATGAATTTAGTGTCTCTGTACGAAACTATACTTTTTGGAAATCCGTGAAGTCGAATGACCTCTTTGAAGAACAGATTTGCAATGTGGGTTGCATCGCTAGTTTTCTGGCATGGGATGAAGTGTGTGTTATAACCCTAAAATGCACCATACAGGTTTACCTGGCATCAGGCCAACTCATGCCTCTTCCTAGCCAAAGCCTTGCTGAGTAATTCCTCAAAAACCACTTAAAAACAAGCAACCCGCACCCTAACTTCTCACTGGGCG
>ML798168.1:9970-20897 GCA_009831015.1 Picea engelmannii
ATTAACTCACTTAACTACACTTATAATTCTGTTACAATTCCAAATCACTTAGTTATGAATGAGATAATAGATTAATATTTATTGTCTAATTTAATTAAGGGAAAAGTAAATTAGACACTTGTTTCTTGTTGACTTTTCAACAATATTCGATACAGTTCATAGCATAACTAGTTCAAAGAATGGAACAAATTAACATGAAATCCATGGTTCATAGTTTTCCCCACATAGATTTGGAGTAGTACCTACCTGAACAAAGATAAATAAACTTGGGATTGGGTGCAACATAAAAAAAAAATGGAAATAATTCACATATTTGAATTTTTTTCCAAATCGTTGATAGAAAGAAAGAATGCCAAAATTCCACTATTCCTTCTTCCAGCTAGAGACAAAACCATACCTATCACTTTTTGTCTTTCTATCGGCCATAAGGAATGAATTTCTTCAGGAATTCAAGCAATCAACATTCATTCATAAAAACAAGTGGGATTATTTGATTTTTTAGGGAATCCCAACATGTTCTTCAGTCCTTTAGTCCCTATACTCTCCCATAATAAGAACCAGAAGTTAGGGAGTCAGGATTTTGGGATGGATTTGGGCCTCATGATGCAGGAGCATCACTCCAACCCAGCTACACGCCAGCTAGCCAGCACATCAAAGCGTGCATTCAATGGAGGAGAGAGGTGCAACCCTCTCGATTTTCAAATTGTATTAAATGTTGTAGGGCTAGTAGAGCCAAAATCCATGCATGTCCGTAGGCTTTAGATAAAGGTTGCCTTAAATAGTTGTAAGGATGAGATCTAGATCCGATTCAAACTAGACAACCATTCAATGTAATTGAATGTAAATTAATGAGAGTTGGTGAGAATGGAGGGCAGAGCTCGAGGAGCCCCTCTTTTGTGAAAAAAAATATCTTCTTTGTATCTATGGGAAGAGTCAGTAGAGAAGAGAAGAGTCGAGACTCTGTTGCAGTCCGAGCTCGAACACATTGTAATCAGGCATTCTTGATTAATACAAATAGACTAGTTTTTCCTGCATGTTGTTGTTCATGTGTTTATGAATTCATGAATGAATGACTTTATGTGTGATGATATGTTGTAGATGTATGTTAGGTATGCATTTATAGGGATATATATATTTCCCTATATATGAGTTCTTTGATTTCAAGTCTGGTTCTTTGAGGCTTAATGCAAGAGTGCATGACAAAACACTGCGGGTTCTGTAAGCCAGTGCATAGAGTGTACTTATGAGTTTTGCATAATTTCAGACAGACAAGTGCCAGGAGGGCACACCAGAGGAAGTCATTGACTCAAAGAAGAAGCCTCAAGGTTGTTTAACACCTTGAAGGAGAGACTGTGTAGCGGAAGACACAGAGAAGATAGAACGTCTGTAGGTTATGTAGAAGCTCTGCCGGGAGGGCATTGAGCACGTGCATAGAGTGCACAGGAGGAACTCTATTTTGAGTTCAAGGAAGACAGAAATATGGAAGGTTCTGTACAGATCTTCCAAGGGGGCATTGAGTGAGTGCATAGAGTGCACCAGGGAACTATATTTTGAGTTCTAAGGAAAGTGTCATGGAGAAGGCACTTACAGGGTTACTGAACACCCTGCAGACGCCACACAAGGAGTGTTTGAGAATAAGTTTCCAGAGGGCACTTATATCCCTTCAAGGAGAGAAAGGGACAAAGACACTTTGAGGTCAGAGCCACAGATAATCTTAGGATGGATATCACAGTTGTGTGCAGAGGCTCTGCAAGGTGTGCATCGAGCAGAAGAACGTCAGGAGGGTGTGAAGCATTTCTTTGCAAGAAATACTTTGAATTGAGTTATCTAAAAACTCAGCAGCACAAGGAGTGTGTGAATACGAACTTGTCTGAAGTTCTTAATCTTAGAGGGAATAACACAAGAAGTGTGCTTAGAGTGAACTTGTCCCAAGTTCAAAAGCTCAGGAGGAACAGTGCCTTTGTGCACAGAGCAGTAGCCAAGAGGAGCAGAAGATTGAGAAACCTTTCAAGGTTTCTGAGTTGACCAAGCTCAGGATGGAAAGCACAGTTGTGTGAAAGGACCCTGCAAGGAGTGCAGAGGTCGAGGAAACCTTTGAGGTTTCAGAGTTGACAAAGCTCAAGAGGGACAACATCCTTATAATACAAGCGGGAGCCGAGGATACAGGCTTCACAGCAAAAGCAAGGGCAGAGGCCTTTGAAACTTTGGAAATCTTCCAAGGGGAAGGAAGAAGCACAAGCTCAAGAGGGAGCATAGCTACCATTGGATGAGGTAGAGGAAAAGATATGGAGCATTGATTTTCGTGTCCAGGCAGCAGGAGAAGAGAGCGCAGAAGAACAGATCTGGGTCATTAGATCTAGCATAGGGAGCCGATAGCGATTGGATCCAGGAGAAGGTGCATGAGGTTTAACCCTCGTATATGCAAAGGGAAGAACTTGTCAACAGTCCCAAAAATATCAGGACTGTCCATCGTTGAGAGGACACGTGGTGAGCGGTCAAGGTTTCGGGGAAATCCCCGAAAGGAGATTTTGGCATTTCAGCTACCGGGAAATACAAAGGGCAAGATTCGGGAATCTTGAAACATGAAATCCTGAAAGAATGTAAGCCGTCGGATCACGGGAGGCTCACAGCTGTTGATATCCCTTTGAAGTGGAATTTCGACGTTTCGGGGTTCGATATTTCGGCATTCCGGGACCCAGAGTTTGAAGGGTCAAGAACTGTTGTAGACGGAATCACGAAATCCCAAAATGCGAAAACCTGAAAGCATTCAAAGGAATAACACCGGGTCACGGGACAGGGTCATGTGGACAGTATCCAAGCGAGGAGCTTGTCACTCGCTAGCCCTTTCGTGGTTCGTTACTTCAGAGTTTCGGTGTTTGGCATTTCGGAAATCTTGAGGACAAGGAGTCGGAGCACTTTGAGTTGAAAACCCTCGAAGTCACGAAATGCGACGTATCTTTGGAGTGGGGATGCAATCACACATTTCGGCATTTCGGGGTTCACCTTTTCGACACTTCTGAGGACAAGGAGCCGAGGATATCGGTGTTGAAACCACTGAAATCTCTTTTCGGAAAAGGTCGCGATCATATCTGGTGGCTGTGTACAGGTGAAGACCCACGCCTGGTGCATTTCTTGTGCCGGTGGAGTTTTCATGAAGGATTTGTGGATCGAATTCATGGGGTTCCAGTGAGGGTCAAAAGAACTAATTCGGTTCTATGGATTTGAAGAAGATCGATCATGTGTAGATCTTGGCCTGAGGGTTGGGGGTCTGTGTCGGCTCAAAAGATGGGAAAATAGAAAATGAGATAATTTGAGCTTGAAGTGTGAAAGTGGGTAAATTTGATAAGAAGTGGTCACATAAATTTTTAAAATACTCATCTATTAATTGCAAGTTGGGAGGGATCTTAGATAAATAAATTTTGAAATGAAGAGGGGGTTTGGAGGGAAAAGGTAGGTGTGAATTTTCTTGATGAATTGCACCTAGTAGAGGTTTCTAGATTTATTAGAAGTTGTTTAAATTTTAAAATAAAGAAAAATACATAATTAATATAGGAAGGAAGTATATATATCTAAGTCTTTAATATATATAATGTAAGTGTTTTCCGAATTGAAATTTTTTTATTCGAATTTTTATCATATCGAATCAAATTTGAATCTGAATCCAAATTCAAACTTGATAGCTATGGTTGGGGTTGCCAAAATAGCATTTGGGTGTTTTTAGGCTAAACCATATTCTAGGCTAATCATGGCTGGAGTAGTGTCATATAAAAAAGAGGCTATCATATGTGAAAATGAAAATAATAGTCCTCTTCCCATTTCAATGGGGATCAATATTGAACATACATATTTTCAACTAAGCAATGTCCATACATGGACAGAGTATAGAGATAGAGATAGAGAGATGGAGTGGGATGACAACAACTCCAACAACCTCTCTCAATTAGGAGTATGACTTGAAACTTCTAATATATCCATCAATTCTATTGACCCGTAAACAAAGTCAAGTCGATGTTTTTTTCCCTCCCTCAAGTAGAGATGACTTGAAACTCAGATATCCATCAACTCTATGAACTTGTAAAGCAAATCAATTCGATGTTGTTTTCCGTAGAAATTCACAAGTAGATATTTTCATGGTATACTTCATCAAACATTTCAATTATGTATCCGTAGATTTTTTTAATTATTCATTATTTTCAAGATAGAATCAGTCTAGACTTTTATTTTAAAAATTCTTTATCCATGTGATCATTATTTTGTTTTTTAAGGATGTGGATAGTGTTAAAATATGATCATAGTAAATTGTTTAAAAAAAATCAAATATGTATTTAAAATTTCTCTATTGAGGTGAGGTGGTATGTAAAAAGAAAAACAATACAACTAACCCTTGGTATGATAATGAATGTAAAGTTGCTAAAAAATCCTTTAGGGATTCTTTGAATGCATCTTAAAATATGATAAGATAAATTGATTAAGTGTCCTTCTCTAAATGCGCATATACAAAAGCTCTCTTATGTACTCTCTTATGTATATAGAKATTACGTATTTAAAATCAAATATGTATTTAAAATTTCTCTATTGAGGTGAGGTGGTATGTAAAAAGAAAAACAATAAAACTAACCCTTGGTATGATAATGAATGTAAAGTTGCTAGAAAATCCTTTAGGGATGCTTTGAATGCATCTTAAAATATGATAAGTCATTAATTAAGTGTCCTTCCATAAATGCGCATATACAGAAGCTCTCTTCTATACTCTCTTATGTATATAGAGCTTACGTATATGCGCATATATAGAAGCCAAAATGCACATATATGGAAGCTTCTCCCGATCCTATGTCCCTTGGTCTGCAGCCCAATCTAGGAGAAGGTTCGCCCAATGTTGAAATATCAACACTCCCTCTCAGCCAGGGAGGTATCTTTCCGTAGTAGTACACAACTACTATCCAATGGGACACAACCACCACTAGTAGCACACAACTACTATCTAGTGACACTCTGTCACTCGCAGTCGTACAAAACCATTGTAGTAGCACACAACTACTATCCAAAGACACATAGTCTTCACCAGTGGTACACAACCACTATAGTAGGAAAATTTCTATCACACATGGCACTCCCATGTGGACTTCTAGACGCTACTCCCTCTAGAAACAATAAGGTCAAATCCCCATAGTGTGTGACATCAAGGTCAAATCCCTTAACATGTACTCATGTGCTCTTCATAAGGGACGTGTCCTCATGTGCTCTCCACAAGAGACGTTGGGCTATAAGCCCAAACCCACTTATCCCTTCTCAGATAATTTTCCTCACATATAAACTAAACTCATTCACAGAGGAATATGATCTGTAGAATGTTTGTCACACATGGAATTCCCATGTGGAATTATAGAGAATACTCCCTCTAGAAACACTAGGGTCAACTCCCCATAGTGTGTGACATCAAGGTCAACTCCCTTGACATGTCCTCATGTGATATCCACAAGGAACGTTGGGATATAAGCCCGAACCCACTTATCCCTTCTCGAATAAGTTTGCTCATAGATCAAATCAACTCAGCCATAGAAGAGTATGATATGGAGAATGTCTCAGGAAGCTGCAAAAATCAACACTCCCTCTCAATGAGGGAGGCATTCTCTTCCACTCCAAGTCTGTCATGGAAGTAATCAAACTTCATCCTGGTAAGGCATTTGGTAAGAACATCAACAACCTGCTCATCTATAGGAAGGTACTGCACCAGTACTGCCTTCCTCTGCACCATGTCTCGGATGTAATGGTACTTGATCTCAATGTTTTTCGATTTTTCATGAAACACTGGATTCTTTGAGAGATTCACATAGCTCTGGTTATCAACTTGGGTCTCAAGCTTTTCTTTCTTTAGGAAAATTGTTCTCACACACCCAAGAAACCCTCCATGGCAGAAGAAAAAAAAATGACAGAGCAGAATATTCTATTCATTTGTTGCTTGAGAAAGCTCTCATGTGACAGAGAGATGAAATGATGGAGAATTTTTCTGACATCCTTCAACACCTTCCGATAGCAGCAGACACATCTTCATCAAGCGACCACTTTGGAGGCACCTCTCATTCACATGAGGAACAATACACGAGATGGACCACACTACAGCAAGATAGGGGACAAGAAGTTCTAGAGTTCACCAATACCTTCCATACCTTGTGCACCAAGATGGGTATCAAAGACTCTGAATGAAATTTGGTTCTGAGATACCATGGGGATCTACACAGATACATCCAAAATGAAATGGGTTTTTTGTACATCTCATCACTGGGTACTTCTTATTGATATGTTGTTAAAATTGAGTAGAAATTTAAGCACCAGAACAAGCAGGATTTTGGGTCTGCAAATCCACAACAAAAAAAGTATGATAAAGATGGCCCTAACAAACAACCTCCTGAAAACCAGTCCAAGCCATAGGAAAAGAAGGGTCACAGAAAGACGAAGAAGAACACAGGAAAATGGTGCGATTTCCACAAAATCCCCTTGCATAACACCGATAAATGTCGCTCAAAACAGTCATTGGTGGTCAAGATCAAAGACAAGGAGAAAAACCTTGATTAATAATTTGATTTAGAAAATACTAGTAAAAGACAGATCATCGATAGAGTAAGCCATAAGAATCTCATCTCATCATAGGTTGCTAAATAGTTGGGATTGTCAAGAACACCACACCCACAACCATAGAGCATCGGTTGGCTTCACCAGGGAGAAGATATTCATGTCAGCCAACAGTGTCAATTTTCATATGGCATCCAACCCTTCAAGGATGAGGTATTAGGTCATGTTTCCACATTGGATTTATGTGATGTTCTCTTGGGATAGCCATATATGTGGAAGTGCTATGTTTTTTATGAGTCTCGACCCCGTAGTGTCATTTTTAATTTGGGGGTGTAGTTCCAACTACTTTACTACCTAAACAATGTCGAAAGGTAGTATCTCATACTACAAAATTTAGCTTCTTCACAATCTGTTCGAAAGGTGAACAGAAGGATACTGAAACCACTACATCCTCGGACCAAGCACCTTCTATCCAACAGAAGCATGTTGACAAGATTGATACAAAGAAAAAAAAATCCTTTTGCACACATTCATCTCAGGTAGCCCGACTAGTTGAAATAATTCAACCTCGCCAACAACAAGTTCGTGACATCCTTCCACAAACTAAGAAACGCGACGTCTCTATCAAGCAAGCAAATAACCAAGATTCAAATTCAGTAAATGCTTCCCTCTCTCCCCCGGGAACTCAACACAATGGAGACCATTGATTCCTAAGAAGGGAGGATTGATCTAGGTTGATATTGATGGCCACCCACCCAGATAGAATAATGGTCAAACATAAGTTGTCAAAAAGTTCTTGAAATCCTAATTGAGGTGCTTCATGTTTGAACAACATTCTCAATGGGTTCAATGGTTACCCCTCGCTATATAGATATATATATCGATCAATATATACCAATGTATATTTTTCGATCTGTATATATACCAACATATATACCGATATATATGTTAGTATATATACCATTCAGTATATATACCTACGTATTATACCGATATATATACCGATATATATGTCGATATATATACCAATAAATATATTGACCAGTAACATGTTAGTGAAGTAGACATCCTATCACATGTGGACACGTGGTAGTGAAGTGGACCTATCCCTGGGTGACACTTGGATGATAGTGGTTGGACATAGACTATTGAGTAGTGACTTGGCATGATGACAAGTCGATGAGGTGACAGCCAAAAGCTATACTATGTGCAAGCTACACAAGGTTCCATTGCTCTCTTTACTTCACACACAAATAATATGGGATGCCATTTTTCTTATAAACATAATATGAGAACTACCCCACAATGCATGTGGGATAACTATGATGGATTTACAAATCAAGGGCCACGACCCCTTATAATCCCTACATCCAAACCATTTATTAACCCATTGCAAGGCCTTATATCACATCTTAGAGTCCTCTACTATGATTCAAATGAAGTACCTAAACCAATAGACCCACAAACCTATTCAAATAAAAACAAACCATCTCCCGCCTTCCCACTTAGAGATGGAGGGAAAAACATAGGAGATTATAGGTGAAATTTCTCCTTAAAAAAAATTCGTTGAAATTTCCAACCGCCCAACCATAAAACGACCCAACACCCATACTTAACAAGGATCCAGACACTAATCCTTTAACAAGAGGAGTAAAATTCGAAGGAGCCAATTTTGATATGAGCTTACCTCCAAAGACCAAAGATTCTGGTAGTGGATCTGAGCCGCCACCTCCAGAAATGTGTTTTCTAGCAGGTGATGCACCTTTGGCAGCTATCACTAGAGGATGAGTTTTTTTTATGCTAGAAGGATATTTGTCACACTAATCCGGATTATTTTCGGCACGAAATGAGATTGGAGATATAATAAATAAATGCACAGAGATACTGCAGATATTCAATAATATAACAGAAATGTATCTAAGATGCAACCATAAACACATATATACAATAATACACGATTTCTATTAATGAAAGAAATGTACGGAGACTATAAAAATACAGAGTGGAAGACTCGCTAGAATGGTGGCATCTTATCTCTGAGAAGAGATGTGACGGCTACTCGCATTCGAAAGAAGATGATTACAATGAGGCTCTGAAGGCCCTTTTACAATAAACGGGAATTCCAAAAGTCCTAAACATCCAAAAACCTAACCGTAGGAGATGAAGCGCCAAAAGTCATGTGGGCCCCGTTTGGGTAAGTGAGTACATCAACTTCCCGGGGTCGTAACTTTTGCATACGATCTCCATTTTAGGCATGTGATAGCTCGTTGGAAAGGTATCATCGAGGATATTCATTTTGGGGGTTCAAACATTCCTTTAGCTATCATTGAGAACATATATCTCGAAAAACCTTCATTTGGGCCCTCAAAATGGCCCCGGAAGTTAAAACCTGCTAAAAATAGTAAATTGCCAAAATTGCCAGAAAGCCATTTTGAGACATTTGGAAAAGGTGGGTGGCCACCGATATCCACCTATATCACAGACTTCTTAGATGCCATCTTATGAACATTTCCATCCACCACTTCCTTTTCCATCATAGTACCCTCTTTTCCAACACTTGGAATCTCTTCTTCTACCCTACCTTCCACAATTGGCCTAGATAACCCCTCCTTAAACCTTACATCTTCTTCAATAGATGGATATACCCCTAATTTCTTCACCCATACCCTTTCATTGAAAGGAAGAGGACACTCTGCAAGTAAATGCCCATATTTCTAACACTTGTCACATTTGAATGTAATAACAACATAATCTAATGATTGGGTGGATTAATGAGACCTCTTCTATAAAACCATGCTCTCAGCCAACCCCTTGCTTACATCCAACCTCACCAAGATGCAAACAACTACCATTGATCCATAGTTTTTATACAACATATCTTCCTCCATGAATTGTATTAGGACATTCACGATCTCCTTGAAAACCTCAATAGACTAGAAGTCAATGGGAAGCCTAGGTAATTTCATCCACACTAGAACCATATCCAATATTTCTTGGTTTGAATTGAATAATGGTGAGCATCATTTGAAACGCAGCGAGGAGGAGTCTCATAACCAGGATCCCACCATAATTCTTGAAGCATCAAAAGCCGATTGAAAATAAAATGCTAACCATCCCCTTGATAACACATAAGTGATAGGATCATAGCCTAGCATAGTTTTCCAAACACCGACCATCCACTTCTTCAACCCCTTATCACCAATGTAATGACCTAGGAACCCTTCGACAAGAGCCACCTCTTCCAACTGCACCACTTTCTGCATTTTACTTCCTCGCCAAGAACCAAATTAATAGGAGTTGACCTTTGTTTTATGGACTTTCTCAAATGCTTCCTCTTTTTGTCACTTCCTTCCTCCAAACCCCCATTACATAAATTAATCAAAGTTGAGTTACCTCCCCCACTATTCCAATGAGGATGCTTACCTATTAACCTCAAATCAACATCATCCCGCTCCAGATTATTAATGGGAGTGCTATTGAGACTCTACTCATAACACCCACAATTGTTAGGAGGAAACTTGCTACCATACTTAACCAATAGAGATGAGGGTTTGCATGCATCGAAAGCCTCCAAACACTTGGATTAAAAAAAACCATACCCTAAACCTCGAGAGTTGTCCAAACTCTTTCCAACTATTATGGAGTAAATACCCCCACCTGCCTTTTGACCACTTCCAGGAGACTCACCTACAACCACCATTCTTGATGGCAGTTGATCGTACCCATTTTCTACATTGTAGTGATTGAGTTTCTCAAATTCACATCTCCTATTGGTTCCTACACAAGGACTCTCTTTAGTGCCTAATCCCAAAGTTTCATGGCTTTCTGGATTTAACAAAATGGGCCTAGAATTAAAACCCCCTACCAAAATGGATCTAATTTTACCTCTAGCTAATAACAAACAAAAGCTCAAAGTTCCCTCAAGGAGATCCTCTAAGTAATTCACCAAATCATCCACCATTATTATCTTCTCTCTAACTAGAATACTCCCTAAGCGGGAGAATGGGAATGCCAAAGTAATTAGAAATTAGATGGAGGTTTAATATTAATGTTGTTAATTCAGATTATAAATATATTGTGTTTGAATGTCTCCAAGGTGTCTCAACTTGTATAAAGGAAACATGGAATTGTTTACCACTCTGTCCATTGAGAAGAAAAACAACATTTGACATTGAAAACTTTTACATCAACCCTTTATGCCTGCCTAAACAGTTTTCCCACTACCATCCATAAGAAAATACCTTACATAAAGCTCTTAAATCACCATCTATATTTTCTATGTGCATGTCTCTAAACACATGTTTCTATTTATTAGAATTAACTTACTTAATTATTTTTAAAAGACATACATGTTCTT
>ML798168.1:24870-37663 GCA_009831015.1 Picea engelmannii
CAGAAGATAATAATATGAATAAGAAATAGAATGAATAAAAAATTAACTTTAAATTAAAATTTAACAGAAAATAATAATGTGAATAAGAAATAAAATGAATACTTTTTAATTTTGGAGATATAATATTTAAGCAAAGGAAAAAACATGTTTAATAATTAAAATCTTTTCTGTAAAAGTATAAAAAAAATATTGAATAAAGAAAAACAAATTTTCAATTTTAAATTAAAATAAAAAAAAATATACATAAAAAGTTAAAATATTTTTTAAAAAATGAAATAATTACTTTTTAATTTTAGATATAATTTTTAATTTTAGATATAATATTTATGAAAAAGAAAAAGAGATATTTGTTTGGGTGGCTAGTATGAGAGGATTTACCAAAAAATACTGACATTCAAAGATATAGGACTCGAAAGATGATTTAATAAAAAATATCTTTATATTATGTTTTATGTTTTGTGCATGAACTTTTTGGTCATTCCAAATAATGGATATGCATGGAATCATGTGGCTTTAGTTTAATTATTTTTATAATGTAATATGTAAAATTAAAGTGTTTTATATTAAAAAAATATTAATTATTAATGTTTTTATTTATTTAGTTAGTTTTATTGATCTAAGACTCAGTTTTTGGGATTTTATCAACCTTTATTTAACTTTCATTGAATATAGCAACAAGCCTCGATCCTTATTAGATAATTTTTAAGATGTTTTTAGGCAAACTTAATGTTAAAAAAAAATAAAGGGAAAAAACTTTTTATTTAGGGCAGAAACTTTTTATTTAGCTTCACTTTCTATCATAACTACTATCTAGAGTTTGATTTTTTTTTTTTAATAAAAATCTAATCAATCATGAATCTGCTGAATATAATTCATTGAAATCTCAACTTTAGAAAAATATATATTTTTATTCTTCATCTTTCTTTTCTTGAGACATTTTAAATAATTTTGTTGAGGTTTCTTTCATTATAATTTTTCTTTTGTCTTTTCTTTCTCGTTGGAATTTTCTTTTCTTTTTCAATCGTCTTATGTTGATTTCACTTTCGTTTTGGATTGGATTTAGTGGTATTACTACAATTTATATAGAAGAATTTTTCTTACCCAACATTGTTGGGCATGCATGGAGAATTTTTACTCTATCAATTTTATGGGTTTTCATTTATCTTAAAGGGACATATTTATGGAATTCTAAGTCCTTTTACATTAATTCTTTTCTCGGAGGAACATTCATCTTTTCTAAGTGATAGGGTTTATCTTTCCAAGGAAAGAACTGGCTTGAGTCGAACTCATGAATCCCACCCATCCCTCCACTTCACATAAAAGCCTCTAGATTGATGGTTGAAGAGAAACATGATGGAGTGAAAAAAAATTCAGTATTATATTGTTGTCTTTAAAATGTCTTGTACCACCCCACCCTCTTCACCCAATTTCTAAATAAATCTTATCAAAAGGGTGGTAAAAGAAGGTTGAAAACACATATGTGTGGGAATCACAAGAAAGCCTGTTGGGGTACAGACATCGCTCGCTAGTGCCCGCCGAAGAGATGTTGGGTAAAGAAGATTATTTACATTAATGGATGTATGCTTTCTTTAAACTTCCTATCTATACCTCTTCTATTACTCACATGAAGTAAATTTTAAATTAAATAAATTTCCCTAACAACCTGGATTCATGGTTTTAGACTTAGTTTGTTTCAATTGCTTATCTTATATTACTTGATCAATTCATGGGAAATGTTTTATTGTTTGAAGACTTGATACATTTCATCATTTCAACCTTTGGATAAATTTAATCTCATTATCTTTTTAACCAGAGATAATTGTTTCTTCCCCTATGTCGCCACCAACACCCATTTTTACTTTATTATCTCCATAATATTAATGGGGACCCTCTATGTAAATTTTGGTCATATAGTTACTATTATGCTTGGATTTGGTTGATTTTTTGGGATTTTCATTTTTCTCGATTTTCCCCTTTGATTTATTCATGAGTGTGGTTTCTCACAAGCTTCCCAAGTGCTCTAATTTTGTTGCGTTTGGACTTATGGTTGAAAATGGTGCTTATTCAAAGTTCAGTTAATTTTCACCTCATGGGCCTAAAAATGTACAAAATGTATTTTAACTTTGTAAATATAACTAATTAATTTGTAATTATTATTTAATTAATTAATTTGGATTAATCAATTAATTGTGTTTTATGTAAATATTAATATTTAATTTAATCCGGGGTGGCAGGAGCGGGAAGGGTTATCATTTGCCCACGAGGAGATCAAATACTCTCCTTCCACTCGATCCTTTGAACTACATCCAATAACCAAGACGGAGCTTATGCTCTGTATCAAGGACTTCTCCTCGCTAAAACTATGAGCATCCACTCCCTTTTGTTCATAGGCGACTCTAAGATAATTATAAATCATGCACGCAAAGGTTCCCACCCCCCGAATTTTCACTTAAAGGCCATACTCCAACGAGTCTCGACAATTATCAAACACTTCTCCAATATTTCCCTCTTTCATGTCTTCAGGCATAGCAATCAAATGGTCGATACCCAAGCAAACTTGGTTATCGCTCTAGAGCCAGGTTCGCTAGTAGTCAATGGACTCACACAAAACAAACCCATCCCATGACCCAATCACGTATTCTACAGGCTCTTGGCACTTGGCAGACAACTAACCTGCTCACTTAGCGTGACACATGGACTTTGATTTTGAATTGGGACGCGAACGCCTCTCTTCATAACACTTCTTCTCTGACCCCATCACTTGGCATACTTGGCGCATGAAACCGGGCCTACAAGCTGCTTCACCTCACCTCTCGCCACCTTGGCGCATGCAACTGGACCTACAGACTATTTCACCTCACCTCAATGTATGTCACTCTACACATTATATCCATCTCCCCCGATGTGGGAGGTCATTTCAACATTCCTATGGCTGCTCTAGATCGTGGTAACAAGACCTGGAGTGGGAGGAACTCGCTCAGCATGACTCCTTGGGCGTACTATGCATTGAATTCCGGTAAAACGAGCAGTACCAGGAACAACAAAGGGCATGGCTACAGCTCATGTGTTCATTAGAAAACGGGAAATCGGATTGGTCCTTTGAATCTAGCGAAGGTGATGGAGCATATCAGCGGATGTATGGCACATTTCGTAGTCTTGCTCCATACTCCACAGGACAGAGCAGATTATATCTCTCCTTCGAGCACAGATACAGAGTCTCACATAATACAGACAAACAACGCAAGGAAAATCAGCAAAATGAGAAGGAACCCAGGCAATCAATGCATCATCTCAGTGGAAGAGAACGAGGAGCTGGTTAACACGGTGAAACACCTGCAAATTAAACTCAGAGCCCTCTCAACTCAAGTCTTATCCATAACAGAAATCACCATTCAGCACTGGGGAGCACAACAACGGACCAAGGATGAATGTGAGGTGTTAAGACAACAAATAGAAGCTCTTTATTTTGTGGCTGGACCTGCTTCGCCTTTGGCCTCTCCAATTATAGCTATCTTCGATGAAGCTTCCTCTCCAGGACCTCAACCGCGACTGGATCTAAATTTGCGGCTTTCAGCAGAAGAAGAACCCCCAACACCGGACCAAAACAACCTTTAAGTGTATGCTCTGCTTTTTTATTTTTTTAATAGGCTCTTACTGTATGATTTTCACTGTAGAAGTTCAGGTCGGCAACCACTTCCTACTGGAAATTTACAGGGAAACAAATTTTGGTTTTTACAGCTCATGCAACACAACTTTTATACTCCTTTTATAGTCACAACTCTTTTAATATAATCTTTCTTTGGTTTCTGTTATATATATATAATTTAATTAATTATTAATTGATTATTATTTTAATTATTAATTAATCATTGTACAAAACCATCTATCAGAGTTAATATATATAAACCACGTATAATAAAATATATTGTGAATATGCCCGCAGGGTGTAGACCAATTGACAAGTGTCATGTATATGGAAGGAAATTTGTAAATGGAGGTCTCAAGTTGGATTCTCACCCCTAACCTGTGCGCCATTCATACTAAAGGCTTACGGGCTCCCATTTGAACATATTAATAATTTTTTAATTTAAATTATTTTGTTACTAAATTTATTAACATAGTTTAAAATTAGAATTTTAATAAAATGCCCAAATTCTGCCCAGGCATGTATTTTCAAGCACATTGGCAATTTTGACAAGCTAACTTTGGAGGCAGGTATCTTGAGTTCTACTTGGCCAAATGAGGCCCAGAATGGTCCGTTGGAAAGCTAGAATCATGGAGAATAATATGGAAACATCAGATCAACCAGATATGAACATTTAATAGCCCAACCCAAAAATGTAGTTGAAGTCGGAGTAACGAATTTGTAACCAAAATTAATTTTGCTAAATTCGATTTGGGAAATTTCATTGGTTTGAAAGAACTGATGTCGTTAATTCATTCTCCAGATCACTCAAAGGAGAATCAAATCTCTTCAGGAAGCAATCGCAGCATCGGAATTATTTTATTTTATTTATCCAATTTAATTTTTATTTGGGAACTGGTTGAAGATGCTGCCAGCATCGGAATTATTTTATTTTATTTATCCAATTTAATTTTTATTTGGGAACTGGTTGAAGATGCTGCCAGAGAAAATTAACTCATCGAGGATAACAATGCAATTTTCCATCTCTACATTGTTTTAAGAAAAATCAAATCTACAATCTATTATTTCATAGCGTCTGCAATTT
Organism: Picea engelmannii; assembly: GCA_009831015.1. Classification (NCBI taxonomy): domain Eukaryota; kingdom Viridiplantae; phylum Streptophyta; class Pinopsida; order Pinales; family Pinaceae; genus Picea; species Picea engelmannii. The sequence continues at coordinate 29,601 of ML798168.1, forward strand.
GACATATTTGTTGATAATTTTCCATTGAATGTTTCTATAGCAGTATCAGGCCCTTGGGAGGAGGAGAAGCTAAGGCCATTGCATTAGCAACTTCATTTATACTATAAAAAACAAAGATAAGACCAACCTGCGAGATCTGGCGCCCAACGAAACCTCAAAAGACAAGTACAGAGGCTSCCTTTCGCCCAATGAAACCTAAAAAGACAAGTACAGAGGCTTCCTTTCACGCCCTAGCAGAAGCGGGCAGAGCTTTTGGCTTACGATTTAAAGGGGCAACAATGAGGGTGGATTTACCTCCCGAGCGTCCGACCGCGCCATTATTATTCGTCGATGATAATTTTGATTCCTCTTTTTCACTTGTTGCAGTGGAACTATATGAGCCAGCAGAGGCAAGCCAAAGGGGAGGGATGGTTGTAGCGCATACTGTACTGTTTGGGGTGGTGCAACTTGATAGAAGGAGGTGCAGCAAAAGCTGGTGAGCTATACGTGTCCAAAAGCTGCATTCATAGTTGAAAACGCGTCACACTTCATTACTTGGGCATTCATATACAGCTCATAGTTGATATCTCAAACAACCTCTTAAATAAGTCAACAAGAAAGACGACGTATCAAGAGACTATATGTCTAAAATTGAAGGGGGTTTTTAATGACGACATGGGTGGATATTAATGATGATTTATCAAAACCTGTCAACTTGTTTACAAGTTTTCTATAAAACCTGTCCTTAATTATGAATATATAAAATTTTAGAATAATTATAATTTTTAAAATTAATTATATAGATTTTTTTTCATATTATTATATCTTTATAAATTTGTGTTTGTCAACGTTTTGGATGTTTAGTTGAATTCATGGTCAACATAAATAGTAGATTGGAGAAAAACTAGATTAAGCATATAAATACTAAACAAAGAAACCCTAAAAAAAACTACAAAATACTATTAAAATATAAATAAATTTTATTTTACAATAATATAATTATTAATCCCAAGCTTTGATTAGTAACAATAATATTAATAATATTTTATTATTATTATGTAATGATAATATAATGATAATGTAATAATAATATAATAATAGTAATAATAAATAAAATAACATTTATCTTATATTTTTATAAAAATATAATAATAATGCAATAAGTTTAGTTATTGTTAAGTTAAATTATAATTAATACAACATAATAATAATGCAAAAAGTTTAATTATTGTTAAGTTAAATTAGTTTAGTTATTATTAAATTAAATTATAATTAACACATCATAATAATAATGCACTAAGTTTAGTTATTATTAAATTAAATTATAATTAACACCAAATTAGTGTATAAGTTTTTAATTATAAGAAGTACATGTTTAATAACATAGTAATAAAAAATTATTAATACTAGTAATAATATAGAAAATAAAACTTATCTTACATTTTTGTAAAAATATAATAATAATGCAGTAAGTTTAGTTATTGTTAAGTTAAATTATAATTAACACATTATAATAATACTATAATAAGTTTAGTTATTGTTAAGTTAAATTATAATTAACATTAAGTTAGAGTATAAATTTTTAATTATAAGAAATGCATGTTTAATAACATAGTACTAAAAAATTATTAATACTAGGTTAATAAAGACATATAATATGATAATATTAAATTAATAATAGAGTATTATTAATACTAGGTTAATAAAGACATATAATATGATAATATTAAATTAATAATAGAGTATTATTAATACTAGGTTAAATAGAACTCAAAATATTATTAAAGTACTGTATTAACATTAAGTTCTTTAGAGTATAATTGGAACTAAATAATAATACTATTGTTATATTAATATTAACATTAAGTTCTTTAGAGTATAATTGGAACTAAATAATAATATTATTGTTAAGATATTATTAATAGATCCTAAAATTATTAATGTATATAAAATAATAAATACTTTATATAGCATTATTAACATATAATAATATAATAGGTTATAATAATATAAAGTAAAATTAGGTTAAAACTTTATAGAACAAAATAGAATAGAATTAAAGAACTAATTTATTATTAATAAAATATTAATATTATTAATCTAATTTGGTTATTATAAAAATACTTCTTGGATAAGCCATTACTATTATCAAGGAAGTCATTAACCTTGAAACTCTCACATCAGTATAAGTTTACCTTCAATTAACCTAGCCAATTTAGCCACGTAGCATTGGGTCTCTGTTATCCCCATTGTGCCGAACCTTTTTATAAAAAAAATTAAAGAAAGGGCACTAAACACATACCCCATGAAACCTAAGAGATTGAAAAGGTATGTATATGACACTAATGTAGTATGGCTTAATGCTGTATGGCATCATGGGAGGGATGAGCTCAACAAATTCCTTGACTACCTTAACAACCATGGACTTGGAGGAGAACAACAACATCCCGTTTTTGGATGTTTTGATTCATAGAAAACAACATTGCTATTTGGGACATCAAGTGGATAGAAATAAAACAGATACCTAGATATATCTATATGTAAGTTCTTATCACCATCCCACACAAAATATGGGAGTTGTGAACACCCTATTGACCCTATTGATTGTTACTTGAGACATCAAGAGGATAGAAATAAAACATATACCTAGATATATCTACATGCAAGTTCTCATCACCATCCCACACAAAATATGGGAGTTCTGAACACCCTATCCATGCGATATATTAGGATCTCTTATGAACACTTGGATCGGGAGAAGGATCACCTTACCAAGGTTTTCAAAAGCATAGGATACACGAATATATATATTAGGATTGAAATCAATAGAGCCTTGGAAAGGACAAGAGGTGAGCCACATTCCACAAACAATCAAGAATTAATTAATAATAATATTATTATTTACTACCAATTGTACTCTAAGCAACATAATACATATATTTAACATAGTATTAATAATACCATACTATTACTTCAATACTATGATATTATATGTTTTGATACTATTAACCTAGTATTAATAAATTTTTAGTACTATATCATTAAACATGCTTCTTACAATTTGTTAGACACATGAAATAGTATAAACTTGAATATTTATTAAACATCAATATGATGCATGTATAAGTACAATGATGTTGAAATTTGGATTCATATTCCACGGTCACTTGGAAACCCTATAAGAGTTAAGTTTTATGAAGTTTTATATTCCTTTGTCTAATAATCCTAAATAGATTATGTTTTCAACATTCCCCCCTTTAATCCAAAGGAGTGTATATGAGTCCAAGATGAGAGCTGATATATGAAAGTAGGAAAATGAAATTTGGAAGTGTACAGTTGTTGATGGTTGAATGTGCTCTTTGATTCTGGTGGTTTTGGGATGACCACAAACCAAATGATGATGGTGGTTTAAAGAAGACCAAAAACCAATATAGTGGTTTAAAGATGACCACAAACTCTGGAACCTTTCTCTTGTCTTAATGGTTCCTAGAACATTTCCTAACTTAGCTAAAAGTTGAAGTTGGTGCCTTTTTATAATGGGAAGTGTTCTTGAATGTTGTCTTGAATGTTGTTTTAAAGATGACCATAAAATGTTGTCTAGCAAGTCTTCTACTAAGAGGCGGTCTAAGGAAAGCAACAAATTGTTGTCTAGTAGAATCTAAAGGTCTTCTACTAAGTGGTCATTTCAGGGAAACCATACTAAGTGGTGGTTTCAGGAAAACCACAAACCAATCATGCTTTCTTGAAACACTTGCTTGTTGTTGCTTCACTGATGGGACTTCACAATTGGAAGCCTGATGGGACTTCACAATTGGAAGCCTGATTGTGAATCACTGATGTTGCTCCCCTCTGTCAAATACAAGGTAAGAAGAAGAAAATATTTCCAGTGCAAGATTTGTCAATATTCGAGAAAATGTTCATGATATGATTGACATATATTCTTGACTATTGATGACCATCACGAAGAAGCCATCAACCCATAGTGGTTCTTTACTATTGTAGTTGTCAAACACCTATTTGAAGGATGATTTTGTTATCCACAATGATAGCAATGATGAAGATCGAAAAATTGATCTTCCATGTGGCCAACTCCTTGAAAATGTTGGCATATTTGAATCATCTCTTGAACTCAATAAGGTTAATGTGAACTTTGTTAAAGAAATCTAGCACTCTGGAAGGTTTGGTGTAATCCAGATTATGAAAGGTGATATCCTTTTCATATCCGATACAAGTTCAATGCTTGTTATTTCTGATTTCTTCCCAAGGTATGATAATTCACTTGGAAAGAGAAAGTTGAACGCCATTTGTAATTGAATTTGGAGTTGGCTCACTGAGTTGTTGTTGTGTTGGTTGTTGGTTTGAATTAGCTTCATCATCTTGAACATAATCTTGGTAAATAGGGTTCCGAACAAGGAATGGTTTAAAATGTTGTTGAAGATTCCTTCTCTCAAGTGCTTCATGAAGGAGTCTAGTATGAGTTTGTAGTAGTATTGATTTGGCTTGCATAACTTGCAAGCATGTTACAACTAAATGCATAATTGCTTTATCGTGTCTGTATTGTCCATGGAAGAGATTATTAGAGTGTTTAGTAACTAGGTTCATTGGATCTATTTTAAGAACATAATTAGGGTTTTTTGTAACTCCACCCTTTAACAATCATACTCTAAAATACAACCAACAAATATACAAAAAAAAAAAGGTGTGGCTTCTACTGAAAAAAAGTGCACACGTTTACCTAAGAAACAAATTTAACTTAACAAAACAATATTATTTAACTTAACAAAACAATATTTATGAGTATACCTTGATTCTGGATTTGTATGGACTCCTTGTCTCCTCACAATTGTGCAACGATATCATCATATGTGCTTGTACATGATCAAGTGAACTCTATTCACACAACGATTCTTCAAGGCATCAGGGAGGTACCATCACAATCTTTTGTTGTTCAATATTTTGCGCTCTCACTTAAATGGTGTACAAAAAAATGGTAGCAGTATTACCATCACAAGCTTGTGTCGATGCTTGAATGCACACAAATTGAGATCAAAATTGAATTTGTGGTCTAAACATAGAAGTTGAACACGTAAAATCACCTGAGCTCTTAAATGATGGCTGGGAATCGAACCCACGATGACCACTTTCTCCACCCAGAATTCTCAACCTGCAATTAACTACAGTGTTTTCCCACGCGCTTGAGCGATCCCTGGAGACCAATTACTGAAGCCCACACCGGGGATGCGTTGCGAGGAATAAATTTGAAGAGATAGGAAATTAATGTATTGTTCCTTTCTCACACATAGAAAGTGATAATAGGGTGCGAAAATGGGAAGTCTTAATTGGAAATCTTCCTGGATGCACACAACCAAGTTAGTAGAGTTAGAAATGAAAGCATCCACAGACAAGCTAGTAGGAATTAGAAATGAAAGAAAAAGAAACCAAACAAGAAGTTGTCAATAGCTGCAATGAAATATAATACTGAGGACGATTCATAGATTCAGGATGACAGAAAAAACTTCCAGCATTTGGAAACTAGCTACGTCGACTCTGAACAAGTGGGCCACATATTAAAAAAGCTCAATCTTCCCGAAATTCTTGAAATCGACAACCTAAACCCTGAAAAATTTAGGGTTTGTATTTGGACATGAGAACAGAAAATGAAAGCAAAGACAACAGTCCTGAGTCACTCTTATGCAATTTCATGCATTCAATTCAATTATGGAGAGTATTATGAATCCATGCATGCAGTTCTCACATTCTTCTTCCGTCGCCATATTTTCAAATTTGTCCACAACTTGTGTTTCAATATTGTATTTATTTCCACGTAAAGGATTCTCCTCGCAATTTCAACCATGATCTCTCCCTAGTGGCTGATAGGCACAATAGTCTCCATTCCGCGGTCATCTCCTTTCTTAGATCACTGATCTGTGAAGGATCGCATGGATTGTTCGTGTAGCAAAATTGTTAGTCTAGCAACTTGAAGGATAGTTGCCATCGTTGGAATCAGTCCAATGCTCGCCAGATGGAAACCTCAGTTCAATTCTGGTGGGTCATGTTAGTTACCTCATTGTACCAATCCTATTCGAGGTTGGGGCTGTGGTTCACAGTTTTAACTGGTTCAACTCCCATGGCATCGCTTGTCTGACCTGCTAGAAATACTGATATCTAGATGGACCTATTTCCGAGGCTTTTTATCTCCTTCCTTCGAGCGACCTGTTTGATAGTTTGAAACCGAGGAAGATGTGAAATCACTTCCTTCAACGCCTTCGATTTTTGTTGTATACCTACATTAGTAAAATGGTGGCAAGCTAGACCAATAGCATGGAAACTTTGCGGCTGTTTCACAAGATAAAATTCCTGGTAAAGGCTATCAAAATTGACGAAGGGGCCAATCAAAGGACAAGTATCGACTGCAGGGTGATTATCAGTTGCCATATTTCGACTAGAGAGAGATAAACTGTTTGGATCTGATAATTATGCAAAGAATGCATAAGTAAGTCGAAAATAGAGACACCAAAGGAAAAATGCAAACCCTAACGGTTATGCACAACGGAGATGGGGGCGTTTATGGAAGTGGGCAGATAGAGGTAATAGAATGTGCGCTTAGGACAGATTGGCAGGAAGAGGATGGAAAAAGAACATATTTGTATGAGGGACATAGATCTCTGATTGAGGATGGCAAAGCAAACTAGCATGCAGAGAATAGTCAAAGATTTAGGCTTGCAATGGACGTTTCTGCACACTAAAGGAGGAGAAACGCCGTAGAAATACTATGGACAACTACCATAGATTAAATCAAGCCTAAGAATCAAGGCAACTCTATACTAGCGTTATACACATCATACAACTCTATACTAGCGTTATACACATCATACAAGTGTGAATTTTCATTAAACATCAATATAATACATGTATAAATACAATGCTGTTCACACTTGGATTCATATTCTAAGGTTTTTTTAGACTCCCTACAATACAATAGTTACATCTTATAACTTTTCATATTCATTCCTTCATTTAGTAATTTTAAATGGATTAATTTTCCAACATAATTAAAAACTTATGCTGTAAACTATATTTTAACTTAACAATATCTAAGCTTATTACATTATTAATATGTTTTTATAAAAATGTAACCTAACTTTTATTTCTTATTATTATTTCATATTATATTTTATTATTATTATTATATCATTACATATTATTAGTAAAGTATTATTAATACTTATTAATATTATTGTCACTTATTATATTTTAGAGGTAATAGATATATTACTGTAAAATTGATTTATATTTTAATTTTTAAGGTTTGTAGATCTCTAATTTTCCTCTCTTTTTATGCTTAGTCTTCTTCTTCTCCTACTTTATTTGTATTTGTTCTTCTTCTCCTACTTTATTTGTATTTGTTCTGAAAATAGATTAGATTAAGTTAGAAATCCAAAACTTTGACAATCCATAGATTCTATTAACCAAAAACATCAAATCAATAATTTATAAACTTACATTTAATACATTAATAATATTTTTTTTACTAACATATTGATATTATTAGTCCCTCCCGGAGGGATTAAATCAATTCATGTTGAATACATATTACTTTGTTAGTTGACGAAAAATTTATGCATGTTTTTCATTGTTTTACTTTAAACATTCTATTTTATTATTATTTTTTAATATTCAATTTTATTTATTTCTCTTTTGATTGGCTGATGAATTGAGACTATTATTCTCGAGCCGGCGGCGGCCTTCACTGACCGTTTTTAATTTTTTAAAAAATCGAGTCCCAGGAAGTTCTCGATCTTGCCGTTGGCTAACCCGTCCCGTACACCACGGCATGGCACCGTGATTCTGGACCCCACGCCAGCCTGTATGCCGTTGTTAAAGTTAACCGTGGTCTGGCTCTTACCCCCAAGGTTACCGAAAAGGAGAGGATTAAGGGTTGTAGAGATGCCGCTTAACCAGCGTTAAGCCTTTTGAAATAGTTCCCATGTTCAAAGAGTTGAAAGATGGTGTTGCGTGATGGACCCTTCGTTAATGTGAAAGCATCTTTCTTTATTTCTCTGTTAAAAATATTTTATGGTTGA
>ML798168.1:89449-105880 GCA_009831015.1 Picea engelmannii
GCGTACTGTCTTCAAAAAAGTGATTTTGAGAAACTGACAAGTGTAACTTTCTTCATGAAAATGATCTTAAAGAAGAGCTAGATCTTCTATCACCATGTCATTATCATGTCATCATCTTGATAACCAAAAATGAGGATAACACCAAGTAGTGGACCCATCTGCACTTGGAAGCATGGGTGCACTAGAGAGGTTGGATGACCCCATCAACACACCCATGGAGAGTCACAATGATCGACACAAGGAAAGGGTTGCCTGTGCAAGTATGGGGTCCAAGAGACATAATCGATGCACCCATCAACTGTCATGTCTCTTGGACCGACACACCCCATATTTGGGCAGCAAACCCTTTCCTTGTGCTCTTTCTTGTGTCGATCGTTGTGACTCTCCATAGGTGTGTTTATGGGGTCATCCAACCTCTCTGGTGCACCCATGCTTCCAAGTGTAGATGGGTCCACTACTTGGGTGTGCTCCCAAGTTGCCTCACCCTTGCCCAAACACAACCCAATTCTTCGTCGTCTATCACAAGGGAAGAAGGGTGTGTGCTCCCTTGGGGTCTAACATCACCATCGTGCCCCAAGGTGCTCCTTCCCACACCCATAATACAAGTTCTTACCCAATTACCCGTTTCCCCTTTGTGCTCTTTATCTGTTCCATTGTCAAATCTACCCAAACAACGTGTGCGCTCAGTGAGTGTCCCGTATATGCACATTGACAAAAGCCAAAATGCACATATACGGAAGCCAACATGTGCATATACATAAGCTCTCTTCCGTATATGCACATTTTGGCTTCTATAAATGTGCATATACAGAAGCCAAAATGCACATATACGGAATATCTCTTCCGTATATGCCTATTTACGGCAGCCAAAATGCACATATACAGAAGCTCTCTTCCGTATATGTGTATATACGGAATAGAACTTCCTTATATATGCATTTTGGCTTCCGTGAATACACATATACGGAAGACAAAATGTGCATATTTGGAAGCTCTCTTCCGTAAATGTACATTTCAGTCTTCCATAAATGCGCATATATGGAAGTCAAACATATATGGAAGAGATCTTCCGTATATGTGCATTTTGGCTTTTGTATACGTGCATATTCAGAAGGCAAAATGTGCATATACGAAAGGCAAAATGTGAATATACGGAAGGAAAAAATGTGCATTTACGTTCGACAAAATGCGCATATATGGAAGAGAGCTTCCATAAATGCCCTTTTTTGTTTTCCGTAAATACGCATTTTTTCCTTCCTTAAATGTGCATATACAGAATCTCTCTTCAGAGCTTCCGTATATGCACATTTACAGAAACCAAAATGCGCATATACAAAAGCTCTCTTTCGTATATGCACATTTTTCCTTCCGTATATGTGCATTTTTTCCTTCTGTAAATGCACTTATACAGAAGCCAAAATGTGCATATACAGAAGCTCTCTTCCATATATGCACATTTTAGCTTCCTTAAATGCGCATATACAGAATCCAAAATGCACATATACAAAAACTCTCTTCAGTATATGCATATTTACGGAAGCCAAAATGCGCATATCGGCTTCCGTAAATGGGCATATACAGAAGCCGAAGTGAACATATACGAAATCTCTCTTCCGTATATGCGCATTTACGGAAGCCAAAATATGCATATACGGAAGAGAGCATCCGTATATGCACATTTTGGCTTCTGTATATGCGCATATACAGAAGAGAGCTTCTGTATATGCGCATATACAGAAGAGAGCTTCTGTATATGCACATTTATGAAAGCCGTGTATATGCACATTTTTTCTTCYGTATATGAACATTTAYGGAAGCTCTATATACATAAGCTTTATATATGAAATAGAGCTTCCRTATATGCGCATTTTGACTTCCGTAAATACACATATATGGAAAAAAAATGCGCATATACGGAAGAGATATTTTGTATATGGACATTTTGGATTTTGTATATGMGCATTTACAGAAGGAAAAAATACGCATATACGGAAGCCAAAATGCACATATACAGAAGGGAAAATRTGCATATATGGAAGAGATMTTCCATATATGTGTGTTTTGGCTTTTCTAAATGTGCATATACGGAAGTCAAAATGTGCAAATACARAAGCTCTCTTCCGTATATGTGCATTTACAGAAGGAAAAAATGCGCATTTACAGAAGACAAAATGCGCATATACGGAAGGAAAAATGTGTATATACGAAAGAGAGCTTCCATAAATGCACATTTTGTTTTCCATAAATGCACATTTTTTTATTCTGTAAATGCGCATATACAAAATCTCTCTTTCGTATATGCACATTTTGGCTTCCGTATATGCACATTTATGGCTTCCATAAATGCGCATATACGAAAGAGATCTTCAGTATATGCACATTTTTCCTTCTGTATATGCGCATTTTGGCTTCCAGAAGCACCAGATTGCGAAATAGAACCCAACTTGGGCACGGATATGGAAGGAATGACCCCATGAACCAGGGCACCAGTAGCAGTGGTTGAGTCCACCTTCATGGCCATCAAAGGAGGCTGGACTGAGGACACCAAAGCCAACGCACAGGGGTCATGAGATCCCAGGGTTAAACCCTAGCCACCATGAACAAAAGCCAGAGTGGCTCCATCGATGTCTGTATTTTTCTATTATTATTTTCAACTGAATCATTTGCATAATATATTTTAAGAATGCAGTTTACGGTTTTATAAAATAGAAAACCTTTCATCTCCCTGTATATTTTGTTTTTCTTCACTTTTTTGCAATTTACTGTGTCGGTATTCTTTTAATGTGATTTCTTGGGCTATTTTTGTTTTGATTTATTTAAGCATAACATGTTTTGAGAATCTATGGGCTATATATATGTGTATATGGTTGTGTTATAGAAAGTGGCTAGTTGTGAACTGAAGTGATTTCTTATGCAATTTCTACTTCATCATTTTGTTTTAACATGAACATTTTTTATTTATAGTTATTCGAGTATCAATTAATTTCAGAGATGTAATGTTTAAAAAATAAATTGGTTGTATTGTCTTGTCTGGGTTCTCCTTGTAATTTCAATGCTGTAATGTTTAAAAATTAAATTGGTTGCATTGTGTTGTCTGGGTTATCCTGACCATTGTCATGCAATGAGGACATTTATTTTGCTGGATCAAAGCCCGTACCTTTGCAGGCTATGATGCTTATCTTCCATGACTCTGAACATGCAATCTAGGCTCAATATCATTTGGTTTGCCTAATTATCTTATTATGTTTCCTATTTACAATTAATTAAAAAGTTAGAACAGTTGTCATATCATTTATTTTTATATATTTCTTTTGGATTTTGAGTTGGCTAATGTTAGGGCTTCTTTTCTGCACACATTTTTCTTATTATTTTTGGATTTTGAACTGGTTAAGTTTAGGGCTCAAACATAACTCATGTCTGCATTTTTCCTATTATTTTTGGACTTTGAGATGGTTAAACTCATGGCTCAAACATAACTCATGCATGTTACATCATGGATTTTTAATAATTATTTTGGTGTTTACTTTTTGGCATCCTAGTGATGTGATTGTTTTTATTTGTAAAAGCTAATTATGAGCTTGTTGAGCAGAGGGTCAAACATAATTCCATGCCTTATCTCAAGGATCCATGTTCTCATTTGTGGTTTCATTCTCACTGTGGTATGGGAGCTTCTGAGCATCATTCTTCTTTACTAGCATAGATTCTTCTTAACCTCATTTCCATTAATTACTGAGAGGGATTAAAATCCCCAAGGTACAAGACTGAATTATTTTTGTATCATTCTTGAAATTCAAGGTTTAAATAGATCTATGTTAGTTTATTTTTAAATGGTGCCATAAAAACAATTTTGAAAAATATGAATCCGTTTCCATTAAAATTTCAGTATTGAGCCGAAGATATGGTTTAAGATAATCATCATGAGCTTTAACTTCTAGTCTTACAGACTACATGGGCTTGCTTTGCATTTAATTTTTTTGAATGCACTCTTAAGATAAAGGTTATATTTTATACTTGATTACTATTTGAGATCGGTTAGTTCTAGGACCTTTTTGCATGGCTTGATATATCAAACTAACCATAAAAGGTAAAATAATAGAGGCATAAACAATTGAGGTAAGTAGAAATAAATATTTTGAAATAGGTGTTTTAAGAGGGCACTAAAATTAAAACTTGTAGGGTTTGTCAATCTTAGCATGATGTTACGGGAACTAAGATTTGATTAGGGGTGACCTTAATGTATTTGATGCCCAACATGGCCCCAGATTCAAGCACCTCTAATTATAAATTATTTTTCTAGATGTTGTTTACTGGATTTATTAGAAGTTTAATCTAGCCCACGTTGTCATCATCGAGGAACAAAGCTAGTGTCCAAGAACAAAATAGATCTTATGTTAAACACTCAACCCCTACTATTTAGGGGCCCTTTTCCAGCTACTTGTTTGATTAGATCTTAGGACCAAGATCAATATTTATAGCGAACTCAAGTAATAGATTCCATTTGAATTTATATTAGTTGCCTGCAATATTATTCACTAGATGTTAATTTTGTATGGTGTGAATATTCTATCTAGGGACAATTATACTTTGGGACCGATTTTGTTTTAGTTAAATTGGAATAAATCCTCTTTCAATGCTTAACATGTGGCAGGTGTAGAGGAGGTGGGGGGGATATTACAAGCCCTGGAGGAACAACAGTATTGACAAATGCTTGGGGTCTCGGTATAGCATCAAACAATGTAGTGGAAGCTTATGCATTAATGCAAGGGCTTAAATTAGCAATTGAAGCTAACATTTGATTTTTTATTGTTGTGGGGGATTCAAGGCTCGTCATTGACAAAATGGTCTCCAAGATTGGTTCTTCTAATCATATTATTGATGTAATACTTGATCGTCCTAAAAAAGAGATCTTGAACTTCACTGGAATCAACTTCTTCCATGTCCTTTGGAAGAACAATCAAATTGTGGACCATTTTGCTAACAAAGACACCCTCTTAAAAGGAGGGGTCAATGGCATTAACGAGAACCAACTTAATCAACCTATTCCTTAGTATCAATGAACCATAAGCCACATAACAAAGCATTAAAGGTGCCACATCATCTAGTGTGTGAGCCTTAGATCGTATGGACGGAGTAGTTATGAGATGAGACTCACATATCTTCAATCATGATGTTGCAAGTTTATGTGTTTGGGATTGGAGTAATTCTCAGTCATGGTGGGATTATTTGGATGGCACTGTGGAGAAATTTGTATTGGTTCATTGGAGTTGAGGCAATCGTGTTGGTGTTTGGACTATGGTTGTGGAATTTCAGTGAGCCTCCTCTTCAGGCTTTCATCACAGGCTTGTTCCTGGTAGTTTTGGTTCTGGTCGATCTTGGTGGTTTGGTTCATATGCACTTGTGACATAAGTGTCAAATGGTCATCTTAGAAGTGGAATGTAATATGTTGGGGATGTTGGTGACGAATATGAGAAAGGGTGATCATTCAAGCGCTTCAAACCAGGTCAAGTCGGTGAACTCCAATTGTGGCAAGCTGAATGAGGAAGCAGCAGTGCACCGGCTTGAAGTTGTAATGGCAATAGAGCATCCAACTCCAGAAACGGGGAAGACAATGCTGGAAGTAACAATGAGTAGGCATGCCTTTTGTTAAATTTCCATGTTTTGTAAGATTATTAGACTATCTGGTTTGTTTTATAGAATTATACTTCTTAGAAGTACAGGGTTATCTTTCCTGTGGACATTATAAAACTCGGTTGTTGGTCCATAGATAGACTATATATTAGTTATCATTGGACATCTTTGAAGCAATTTTTATGTAATATCTATGCAACTAGATGCTGTCTTTTTATGTAATATAAATCTACCAGTTACTTAAAAAAAACATCTGGCCTCTTGTTATCATAGGTGGGTTTAAAATTTCCTATGTTTTGTTTCAAATATTTGTGTTTTTTCTCTCTTTTTTTTAATAATATTTCAACCATGTTGTATACCATAATGCATTTTTGATTTGTAAGCTACAGAGTAGTGCTTTGTGGGAAAGATAGAGAAATGAGTTATCAACCAACATTCCAACATTCTTGGGGATCGAATCAAAAGGAACTAGATGAAATTGCGCCGCACCATTTGAATTTGCTGAGATAGTTTCAAGGATCCTTTGCCTTTGGAAGGTTGCAATTAGTATAGATCCATCAGAATCTTGGTTTATTAAGCCCAAACCTTGGTCAATGGACCATCAATTAATGCATAGGAATCCAATATTGTTAGGGATCAATTTAGGAGTAAGTGAAATTGTGCAAGAGCAAAAATTGAACATGCCGAGACAGGTTCAACAATTCTAAATTCTTTGTACTTGTTGAGATGGTCAAAAGGATTATTTGTCTTTGGAAGGTTGCAACTTATATAGATCCAAGAAAATCTTCATTTTATGAAGTACTAGGGATCATCAAAAAAACCAGGGCAAACCTCTTGCTGCATAAAAGTTGGTTCTATTTATTCAATCTTTTAAACCTTAGACATTGCAAATTTATATGACGTGACATAACTCTTCCATTTATATTATTGTGAATCATAACGAAGGAATTTGAAGTGGAAGAAACCCAAGATGCCTGTGGATACCTTCAGGCTTCAAGCTTGCTAAATTCATTTTAAAATAAAAATAAAAATTCAACTTTATATCACTGCCATGAAGAAATTTCAATACAAAAATAGGATTGGCTGGATTATTAGTTTTATTTGTGGGTTCCATATTGGACATATTATTTAGGAAAACTAGTTCATCAAATACCCAAGAAGTCTATATGCCTTTCTGGAGTCTGATCCTATCCTCTTGACTCTCCTTTACTATATAATATATGATTTACATATAAAGCATTCATGCTAACAAAGTTGTTGCCATAGCTATAAAGCTCTGAGACTCTCACAACTATTGTTTTTTGATTTGTAATTTATTGTTACAAGCATCTAAATTCGTTCTAAGAGTGTTTCGCTGGTCCCTATGGAGTGCATTGAGGCTAGAGTTTTGGCTGGTCCCTGTAGAGTGCAGTGAGATAGAAAATTCGTCTTCCCACTGTTGAGAAATGGGCAACAATACTGATAAATTGTGAAGCAGGAAATGCAGAGAGAAATAATAGAGCAGAAAACAATATATTAGAATGTAAGAAGAATAGTACAGAATGAAGAGCGTACAAAGAGATTACATATGAAGCAATTATAATGAGGGAAATAGCTGATCTAAATAGGCTCAAGCAAAACAAGAATAGAAAGTACAACTGTCCAGTACAACTGGCAGTGTACAGTCAGACTGTTGAGGTTACATTATGTTTAACACTCCCTCTTAAACTCAACAGTTACAATCATCAGCACTGATTATGCCTAAGTGTTGTCTCTGAAAATCAAAAACTGACTTTCCTAGTGGCTTTGTAAAGATATCAGCAAGATGATCTCGAGAACCACAAAATTGTAGTGCAATATCACCATTATTGACTAGCTCGCGTATGAAATGAAACCGAGTGCCAATGTGTTTACTTTTTTTGTGAAACGCATGGTTTTTAGATAAAGCAATCGCTGAATTATTGTCACAAAATATAGGAGTTGGATCATTTTCTGTATGTGACATATCTCTCAATAATCTTCTCAGCCATACAGCTTGACAAGAAGCTGAGGTAGCAACGACATACTCTGCCTCTACAGAAGATATTGAAACAATTAGCTACTTCTTTGATGCCCATGAGATTAGGTTCATGCCCAGTTGAAAAACATGTCCAGATGTGATTTTACGGTCATCTAGGCTGCCTGCAAAGTCACCATCTGTGTAACCAGAGAGTTGATTACTATCAGATTTAGTGTACCATAAACCGAAATTTATTGTTCCTGCTACATATCTCAAAATTCGTTTCGCCATTTTCCAGTGCGAATCTTTGAGTGATTCCATGAATCTGGAAACAAGGCTAGTTGCATACATCATGTCAGGCCTAGTTGCTGTAAGATACAACAAACTGCCTACTTAACTTTTGTATAAAGTAGAATCCACTGTGGGACCTTCATCATTCTTGCTTAATTTTGTGCCTAATGGTATGGGGGTTTCCGCTGGATTGCATCCTTTCATGCGAAACCTTTTGAGGATGTCTGTTGCATACTTTTGCTGACAGACAAAAATGCCTTTGGCTGATTGATGAACCTCAATCCCTAAAAAATATTTCATGATGCCAAGATCTGTCATCTCAAACTCAGATTGCATGGCATGTTTGAAATTTGTTAGCTCTAGATTTCCTGTATAGATCATGTCATCAATCATATAAACATACAATCAAAATTTTACCGTGCTGATCTGTTTTGGTGTAAAGAGTTGGCTCATTTTGGCTTCTGCTGAAACCACTTTTGATCAGATAAGTGTCAATTCTGCTGTACCAAGCTCTTGGAGCTTGCTTTAAACCATACAAGGCTTTCTTCAAACGATATACTTTGGCTGGGTTCTCTTGGACTTCAAATCCAGGTGGTTGATTGACATAAACTTCTTCTTCTAAAAAACCATTTAGGAATGCTGACTTGACATCCATTTGGTATACTTGCCATTTGTGTTGTGCTGCTATGGCCAATAGAGTTCTGATAGTGTCTAACCTTTCTACTGGAGCAAAAGTTTCACCATAATTAGTACTTGGTTGTTGTGATAATCCTTGGGCAACAAGTCTTGCCTTGTGCTTTTCAATCTGCCCTTTTTCATTGAGTTTAGTTTTGTAAACCCACTTAACACCAATACTCTTTTTGTGAGTTGGCAGATCAACAAGATCCCATGTCTTGTTCTTCTCAATGGAGTCAATTTCTTGGTTCATGGCTTGAACCCAATGTGTCTCCTTATCTTCTTCCTTAAAAGATGTAGGTTGACATGACATTAAAGAAAAAAGGTTGTGATGTTCAAAGTCATCCAACTGCTGATGGATTTCTCTCAAACTTCGAGTTCTCTGATTTTGTGGTTCAGAGAATGATTCTCTGCTGGAAGTTGAGTTATCCTGTGAGTGTTCAGGTTGTCCTTGTACCTGCAATCTTGGAAGAATATTTTGAGGTACTTGCTGTTCTGAATTTTCTGTGTTTTCAGAACTTGGTAGCAATGGATTTTGACTGTCCATTTGTTGATTTTCTGAATCAATCCAGAATTGATTTTCCAGAAATTTTACATCTCTGCTAAGAATTAATTTATTTGAGATTGGATTATATATCCTGTATGCTTTAGATGTTTCACTATATCCAGTGAAAATACATTTCTCACTTCTGTCATCAAGTTTCTTCCTTAATTCAGAAGGAATGTGAGCGTATGCTATGCATCCAAATGTCCTTAGATGCGCTACATTGAGCTTTGTCCCACTCCATGCTTCTTGGGGAACTTTCATCTTTA
Source organism: Picea engelmannii (assembly GCA_009831015.1). Classification (NCBI taxonomy): domain Eukaryota; kingdom Viridiplantae; phylum Streptophyta; class Pinopsida; order Pinales; family Pinaceae; genus Picea; species Picea engelmannii. Next base: position 98,835 of record ML798168.1, read on the forward strand.
GACTTGTGGTTGGTGATCTGTTCAAAAGATAAACTGAGCATGCTACTGCTTCAGCCCAAAAAGTATTTGACAGACTTTTCTCTTTGAGAAGTGTTCTTTCCATATTCATGATGGTCTGATTTTTTCTTTCAACCACTCCATTCTGTTGTGGAGTATATCTGGCTGTTGTTTGCATGATAATGCCTTGTGATTTGCAGAAATTTGCAAATTCTCTGGAGTTGTATTCTCCTCCTCCAACTGACCTGAGTGCTTTGATATATTTGCCACTCTGTTTTTCAGCTTCTGCTTTGAATTCTTTGAATTTTGCAAATGTTTCAGACTTGTGTCTGAGAAAATAGATCCATATTTTTCTGCTGAAATCATCAATAAACGTTAGAAAGTAAAAACTACCACCTATTGACTCTGTTTGCATTGGTCCACATAGGCCAGTGTGAACAAGTTCAAGATGTTGTTTGGCTTGATTTGATGACTGTGGAAAACTAGTTCTCTTATGTTTTCCAGGTATGCAAGACTCACATGGGGGAATTTGCTCTTTAAAGATAGGAAGTCCTTTGACCATGGAGTTCTTCTGAAGAAGACTTAGACTCTGAAATGGTAGATGTCCAAATCTAGTATTCCAAACCATTGTTTCATTCATGGTTGATGCAATCTGTGCATAAGGTTGACTCAGATTTGCAGTTCTGAGGGTAAGGGGAAACATCCTATTTGGAGTCATATGGATTTCAGAAATCAATTTTCTGCTTGGGAGTTTGTCATATATCTTACAAGATGTTCCCTCAAAAAGTACCTTATATCCTTTTTCAATGAGCTGTTCTACACTTAACAAATTATGTTTCAAATCTGGAACATGATAGACATTGTTTATGTCTTTCTTTAGATTTTGTTTAGTAAGAATAGGAACAATGCCTTTTCCTTGAACCTTGACTAAATAATCATTTCCAAGTGTAATGTCAGATGAGATTGAAGAATCAATGCATGAAAGTAATTCTTTGTTACCTGTCATGTGATTGCTGCATCCACTGTCCAGCAACCAGAGATCTTTAGCCTGTTCTTCAGTCTTGTGACATGAAAGAAACATACCTCCTGAGTTTTCTCCCGTGTGATTTGACACATGTGCTCTGCCTGAGAGCTGATCTGCTTGCTTCTTCCTGCATTCAGATTCATAGTGCCCATACTTTTTGCAATAATAGCATTGTATGCTTGATTTGTCATTTGACCTTCTCCCTCTGCCTCTTTGAGGCTAGAAATTCTGATGTTGATTTTGTTGTTGTTGTCTTTGACCTTGGAAATTATGATTCTGATATTGTTGTCTGTTACCTCCAGTGGAATGAGAGTTATTTTGATTGCTCCCTCTTCCCTTGTAACCTCTGCTTCTTCCTTTGCCTCTCCCTTTGCTGAAGGAGAATTGAGTTTTGAAGGCATTGGAGATTGACTCATCTGTAAGATGCAGTCTGGTCTCATGTGTCACCAGAGAACCAATTAGTTCATCTGTTGAAAATCTTGATAGATCCTTAGATTCATGGATTGCTGTTACAACCATTTCAAATTTATTGGGTAAACTTATGTGGATTTTCTCAACAATTCGTTGATAAGTGATGGCTTCGCCAGTCAATCTGATCTGATTCACGATGCCCATGACTCTGGTCACGAACTGATCCACATTTTCAGACTCTCTCATCCTTAAAGTATCGAATTGTGTCCTCAAGGTCTGCAGTTTAACTATTTTGACCATGTCATTTCCTTGATAGGAAGATTTGAGGATGTCCTAGGCCTGTTTTGAAGTACCAGCGCCTGTGATTTTTGAAAAAATCGAATCATCCACAGAATTTTGAATCCAAAATTTCTCTTTGTTTTCTTTGTTCCACAGTGTTGCCTGAGCAATTCTCTACACATTTTTCATGGCAGAAAGGGCGGCTGGGTCTGGTTCCACATATCCGAGATCCACTGGTTCCCAACACTCTTGTGCTTGCAAGAACGACCTCATTCGAAGAGACCAAAACTCGTAATTCTTTCCCAGAAGAATCGGACCCTGAGTTGGTCCTAAATTGCTAGACGACGCCATATAAAAAAAATTGTAGAAAAAAATAGAGGGAAATTTCATATTTACCTCCGATCTCAGAAATGTCGATTTTCCGATGGCCGATGGGAGCTTATCAAGCTTGAATTGGCACTTAGTCTCCTTGCAATGGGACCACGCGCCTTACTTTTAAAGCGCTACGGGATTTTCCCATTTTTTGCCTTTCAAAATGTCGAAACGCGAAAAGTCGCCTTTGGACAATTCAACGGTCCAGATGATGTTGTGATTTGATGGTCCAGATCTTATCGGAATATCGTGAATCATGACTTCGCGAGTTCTGATGACAAGCTCTTCCTCCTCGTTTCCACGATCTCCGAGTTGCTGAAATGGCGAAATGATTTCAAAGATCAATGATCCTCGTTGATTTGAGGTCAACGACTCAGATTATGTCGGAGATTCACATATCACGATTTCGCGACTTAAACATGCGACCTCTTGGTCTCTTGACTCTCGAAAATCCTATTCCCAAAATGCCGATGACCTTTTCTAGTTGAGACTTTTCCCGAGTCCTCGGATTTACGACACGCGTCCCTTTATGATGGAAGGTCCTCGTCACTTCGCGATTTTGTGACTTGCGACTCCAAATGTTCTGTCAACTTGAAACCCCAGATGCCGAAACACCGACAGTTTCCTCGATGTTCGCCACATGTCCGGTCAAATGAACGGCTGAGATCTTATCGCTATTTCACTTATCACGATTTTGCGAGTTTCGAAGTCTTGTTGCGACGGTATTTCAAAACCACAAACTCCGATATCCCGATTTGACGATGCGTTGATCTGCTGCCACCTGTGCTCTGAGATGGACGACTGTGATCGTTTTGGGTTTTCACAATATCACGTATCGGAGTTTTGGAGTGCAAGCCTTTGCTCGTCCAACTCCCGATTCGTGATGTGGCGATGAGAAAAGATCGACGGCTCACGATCTTTCTTGATCCAACGGTCTAGAAGAACTCGAAATTTCGCGGATCACGAATTCTCACGACTGCTTCTGACCTTTACACCTTGCAAGTCACGAAATGTCGAGATCTCGCCACATGTTTCCGGATGGACGGTCCAGATGATGTCGGGATTTCACAAGTAAAAAATTCTCCGGTGCGCTCTAAAGGACTAAATGTCGTGCACCTTCTTGTTGATCTAACGACTGTCGGGCCTTTGCGCAAGATCTGACGGCTCAAATGCTTTCACCTTTTCCGCACTCTCCTCGTCCCTTCTGAACTGGTTTCCCGCCTCGGATCCATTTGTAGGACGACTCGTATGGCCGCAATGGTTGTTCCTTGCGTGTTTGACGCGATCTTTGCTGAATTTGATGGATTTTTCTCTTGTGGAAGCAAAAATTTGTGAATCTTTCAAAGATTGAAAGAATTTCAAGAATTTTGTGTTCACTGCTTCAATCTTTAACAGATTTGAGCGAATTTCGAAAATCTTTAAACGATGCTGCCTTCTGCAACAATCTTTAACAAATTGAATGAAGTCTTCGAGTTCTTTAAAATTTCTCGCCTCCTCCAGCTCTTCTTCGTCAATCTTTGACGATTCTTGAAATAATTACAAGAATCTTTGAAGTTTCTTCTTCTTCGGTCTCTACTTCCTTGTTCTTTTGAGCGTAGTACACTCTGTAACCTCTGCAAGCTTCCTACGCTGATCTTTTAAACGTAAGACTGTCTACTTCCTTTTGGAAGTTTCCTGTGCGGATCTTTCAAGAGAATGACGGACGACTCTCCAAGCTTTGTGAAAGAGTCTGTGTCTTGTGCTCTCAAGATCCGTGAAGCTCTGTGCTGTGAGGATCGTGTTGCTCTCCAGGATGTGTGAAGAGGCTTACTGCTGTAGCTCTGATACCATGATAAATTGTGAAGCAGGAAATGCAGAGAGAAAGAATAGAACATAAAACAGTATATTAGAATGTAAGAAGAATAGTACAGAATGAAGAGCGTACAAAGAGATTACATCTGAAGAAATTACAATGAGGGAAATAGATGAGCTAAATAGGCTCAAGAAAAACAAGAATAGAAAGTACAACTGTCCAGTACAGCTGGCAGTATACAGTCAGACTGTTGAGGTTACATTATGTTTAACAAATATGTGGTACATGATGAATACTGTTTTGAACAAAAAGACAAGACATCTTGAAAATGCAATTTGAAGCCAAAAACGACTAAAAAAATGGATTCCTAACAGGTCCATGGCATTTTAGGACACCTCAGCTCATTGTTCACATGAAAGTAACTAGTCTAGAAATCAACTAGTTTAGCAATTGAATTTGGTAGAGAAAGACAAGCTTAAGAGGAATTTCATAATTAGAGATGTGAGTTAAGATTCGAGTTCTAAGAGGCTGACGATAGATTAAATTTGAGCAGATTCTAAGACTAAAGATCTAAGAGGATGGAATTAGATTAAATTCAGAAGTCGTAAACAATGTTAGACCTGTCATTCCTCAAAGGAAAAAAAAATCTCTGCGGCAATGTTAGGCTCGTCATTCCTGCATGAAAATAAGGAATCACAAGAACATAAATAAATATAATGGAATGTACCAAAATGATGGAATTGATATAACATGATTGAGGATTTGCGTATTGGTCAAAATTAAGAAGGCAAATTACCAGATTTATTTGAGGGCCAATTTCTATAGAATTACTTTGGTCATCACTGCTGCTCCTTGAAGATTAAGTAAAAGGATTAAGCTGCTTCAAACTACCAGAAACGTTCATCTGAGCAAACCCTGGGTCATAAGAATTTCGGATTATTCTTAGTTTGGAGCCGAGTTAGGCTACTCACTCAGATGATTCGAGGCTTTCAAGAAAAGGAGGAAAATTTAAATTTGAAATAACGCCCGCCCATTTAGGCATACATACATTTACCATGCTGCAATTAACGCGGACCCCAAATCCATCTATCATGTTGTAATTAACCCAGACTGAGATGACACACAATAAATGCCCTCCTTCACATTCTTGACTCCTGACGACAGAGGTGACACGGAGTCAAGCAGGCTGGAAGGAAAATGAACGGAGGAAAAAATGGAAACGGAGAATGACAACGACAAATAATGCAGGAGGGGACGTCTGTGCCGGAATGAAGCGCAGACGTCGAGGACGTCGGAGGTGTGAATGTCGAGAGCTGGAGTAAGTACACTCGAGAGGGAAGATTGCTCCCGAGTTAGCTGACTCCAAAAGAAAATGTCCCTGTTTCATGGCTAGCTTGAGTTTGGCATTGATAAAAAGTTTTGGAAAAATAACTTTGAAAAGAAGATTGTTCACGAGTTAGCCCACTCCCCTACTAACTCCCCTTTGCATTGTTAGGCGTTTTCCCAGGAAAGGCGATTGGATGTTTCCATTATTAGGCGGTTGCAATGGCGAGAACAATTGGAGTTTCGTTCGCATTTATGGCAGCCTTATACATTGGCATTATACAGGGTACGTAATAACTGCAATAACAGATAATTTTTTTAGTCCAAGAGTCCGACTATATTATTATATTTGTGATCCTTGCAGGAGCAGGAGGTACGACCTACGAGTTCCACAACGAGTGACCATTCACGGTTTGGTCAGTGATTGACCTTTACAACGGGACACAGCTGGACAGTGGGCAGTGGTGGATTGTTAAATTTCTCGATAAGTCGTACGGGATCGCGTTTTGGGCTCGCACGGACTGTTCCTTCGAAAAATGTAGAACTGGGGATTGAGAGGCTTCGCTAAACTGTGTACAGTTGGGAAACAACCTCAATGTGACTTTGGCCATAATCAATCAAAGGGGGGATCTATGACAGTTGACATCACTCTCGACAATTATAAAATCTCTCTCCTCTTTGGATTCAACCTTCCAATCTCGATCATACCCTCCAACTCTCAGTGAAAACCAATCGAATGCAACAACAACATAACTGCCAATTGTCCTGCAGAATTAAGGGTGACCGGCGGATGCATGAGCGCCTGCACTATTTTATGATAAATTGTGAAGCAGGAAATGCAAAGAGAAAAGAATAGTATATTAGAATGTATGAAGAAGTTCTGAGAAGATGTTCCAATGCAATGAGAGATGGCTGAGCTCAATAGGCTCAAGCAAGACAAAAATAGAAAGTACAATTGTCCAGTACAACTAGCAGTGTACAGTCAGACTGTTGAGGTTACATTATACTTAACACTCCCTCTTAAACTCAACAGTTACAATCATCAGCACTGATTATGCCTAAGTGCGGTCTCTGAAAATAAAAAACTGACTTTCCTAGTGGCTTTGTAAAGATATCAGCAAGCTGATCTCGAGAACCACAAAATTATAGTGCAATATCCCCATTATTGACTAGCTCGCGTATGAAATGAAACCAAGTGTCAATGTGTTTACTTTTCTTGTGAAACACATGGTTCTTAGATAATGCAATTGCTGATGTATTGTCATAGAAAATAGGAGTTGGATCCTTTTCTGTTTGTGACATGTCTGTCAATAATCTTCTCAGCCATACAGCTTGACATGAAGCTGAGGTAGCAGCTACATACTCTTCCTCTGCAGAAGATATTGATACAATTGGCTGCTTCTTCGATGCCCATGAAATCAGGTTCGTGCCCAGTTGAAAAACATATCCTGATGTGCTTTTCCTGTCATCTAGGCTGCCTGCAAAGTCACTATCTATGTAACCAGAGAGTTGATTACTATCATATTTAGTGTACCATAAACCGAAATTTATTGTTCCTGCTACATATCTCAAAATTCGTATTGCCATTTTCCAATGCGAATCTTTTGTTGATTCCATGAATCTGGAAACAAGGCTGGCTACATACATAATGTCGGGCCTAGTTGTTGTATGATACAACAAACTGCCTACTAAACTTTTGTATAAAGTAGAGTCCACAGTAGGACCTTCATCTTTCTTGCTCAATTTTGTGCCTAATGGTATGGGGGTTTCTGCTGGATTGCATCCTTCCATGCGAAATCTTTTGATGATGTCTGCTGCATACTTTTGCTGACAGACAAAAATGCCTTT
>ML798168.1:106869-119232 GCA_009831015.1 Picea engelmannii
GAGTACTTTGAGAAATTTGCCACTCTGTTTTTTAGCTTCTGCCTTGAATTCTTTGAATTTTGTAAATGTTTCAGACTTGTGTCTGAGAAAATAGATCCATATTTTCCTGCTGAAATCATCAATAAACATTAGAAAGTAAAAACTACCACCTATTGACTTTGTTTTCATTGGTCCACATAGGTCAGTGTGAACTAGTTCAAGATGTTGTTTGGCTTGATTGGAAGACTATGGAAAACTAGTTCTCTTGTGTTTTCCAGGTATGCAAGACTCACATCGGGGAATTTGCTCTTTAAAGATAGGTAGACCTTTGAGCATGGAGTTTTTCTGAAGAAGACTTAGACTCTAAAATGGTAGATGTCCAAATCTTGTTTGCCAAACCATTGTTTCATTCAGGGTTGATGCACTCTATGCATAAGGTTGACTCAAATTTGCAGTTTTGAGGGTAAGGGGAAACATCCTATTTGGAGTCATATAGATTTCAGAAATCAATTTTCTGCTGGGTTTTCTATCATAGATTTTGCAAGATGCTCCCTCAAAAAGTACCTTATATCCTTTTTCAATGAGCTGTCCTACACTTAACAAGTTATGTTTCAAGTCTGGAACATGATAGACATTACATATGTCTTTCTTTACATTTTGTTTAGTAAGAATAGGAACAGTTCCTTTTCCTTGAACTTTGACTAAATGATCATTTCCAAGTGTAATATCAGATGAGATTGAAGAATCAAGGCATGAAAGTAATTCTTTGTTACCTGTCATGTGATTGCTGCATCCACTGTCCAACAACTAGAGATCTTTAGGTTGTTGTTCAGTTTTGTGGCATGAGAGAAACATACCTCTTGAGGTGTCTCCCATATGATTTGACACATGTGCTCTGCCTGCTTCTTCCTGCATTCAGATTCATAGTGCCCATACTTTTTGTAGTAATAGCATTGTATGCTAGTTTTGTCATTAGACCTTCTCCCTCTGCCTCTTTGAGGCTGGAAATTCTGATGTTGATTTTGTTGTTGTTGCCTTTGACCTTGGAAATTTGGATTCTGAGATTGTTGTATGTTACCTCCACTGTAGTGAGGATTACTTTGATTGTTCCCTCTTCTACTTCTTCCTCTGCCTTTCCCTCTTCTGAATGAGAATTGAGTTTGGAAGGCATTGGAGATTGACTCATCTCTGAGATGTAGTCTGGTCTCATGTGTCACCAGAGAACCAATTAACTCATATGTTGAAAATCTTGACAGATCCTTGGATTCAAAGATTGCTGTTACAACCATTTCAAATTTCTTGGGTAGACTTCTGAGAATTTTCTCAACAATTCGTTGATCAGTGATGGTTTCACCAATCAGTTTGATCTGGTTCACGATTCCCATGACTCTGGTCATGAACTGATCCACTGTTTTGGACTCTGTCATCCTGAGGGTCTCAAATTGTGTCCACAAGGTCTGCAGTTTAACTGTTTTTACCCTGTCATTTCCTTGGTAGGACGATTTAAGGATATCCCAGGCCTGTTTGGAAGTACCAGCGCCTGTGATTTTCGAGAAAATCGAATCATCTACAGAATTCTGAATCCAGAATTTCACTTTGTTTTCTTTGGTCCTCAAAGTCGCCTGAGCAATTCTCTGCACATTTTTCATGGCAGTGAGGGTGGCTGGATCTGGTTCCACATATCCAAGATCCACTGGTTCCCAGCACTCTTGTTCTTGCAAGAACGACCTCATTCGAAGAGACCAAAAATCGTAATTCTTACCAAGAAGAATCAGACCCTGAGTTGGGGCCTAGATTGCTAGATGACGCCATGATTTTTGAATTAATTTTTTTTTGCAGAAGTACAGAGGAAAATTTTATATTTACCTCCGATCGGTGAAACGCCGATTTGCCGATGGCTGATGGGAGCTTATCGGGCTTGAATTGGCCCTTGGTCTCCTTGCAATGTGACCACACGTCTTTCTTTTAAAGCGCTATCGACTTTTCCTGTTGTTTTCCTTTCAAAATGCCGAAACGCGAAAATTCTCCTTTGGACTTTTCAACGGTCCAGATCTTATTGGGATATTGCGAATCGGGATTTCGCGAGTGTTGATGTCGAGCTCTTCTGTCTCCTCGATTCCTCAATCTCTGATTTACCGATGGCGCGTTCCTTTCGGGATTTTCCTGATTCCTCTGATCTCTGCCACGCGTCCCAACAGATGGACGATCGTGCTCTCTCCTCGGGATTTCGCGATTTGATGTGTCCGGGACGTCTCGTCTCTAGGATCCGCGAAATGCCGATGTGCCGATTGACTCGTTTGACAAGATGACGTCAGCTGGGCCTCACAAATGGAGGGTTCCTCCTGTCGGGATTTCGAACTTCGCAGTTTCGAAGTGCACAAGATCCTTGTCCTCAGGATTTGCGATTTGTCGAATCACAATATGCCAATGGCCCTTTCCTTGTCGGAACTTTTCCCGAGTCCCCGGATTTACGCCACGCGTCTGGGAGAGATGGACGGTCCTGATTCCTCCTCGGGATATCGCGACTTGCGATGCTCCGTTGACACAATGTGTCTGTCAACTTGAAACCCCGAATGCCGAAATGCTGACGAGCGCTACGATGTTCGCCACGTGTCCGGACAAACGGACGACTGAGATCTTATCGCGATATCGCGTATCACAATTTTGCGAGTTGAGAAGTCCTGTTGCAATGGTCTTTGAAAACCCCGAACTCCGAAATGGCGATGGAGTGTTGGCTTGGATCTGCCGCCACCTGTCCTCTGAGATGGACGACTCACAAGTCTTCTCGGGATTTCGCGTATCGGAGTTTTGGAGTGCAAATTACCTTTGCTCGTCCAACTCCCGATTCCCGATTTTGCGATGTGAAGAGGATCGACGGCTCATGATCTTTCCTATCCAACGGTCCAAATGATGTCGGGACTTCGTGACTTTACAAGTCAAAAATTCTCTTTGGCACTTCAAATGACTAAACGTCGTGCACCTTCTTGCTGATCTAACGACTGTCAGGCCTTTGCGCAAGATCTGACGGTTGAAATTTTTTCGCCTTTTCCGCGCTCTCCTCGTCCCTTCTGAACTGGTTTCCCGCCTTGGATCAGTTCACAGGACGACTCTTATGGCCAGCAATGGCTATTCCTTGCGTGTTTGACGTGATCTTTCCCGAATTTGACAGAATTTTCTCCTGCGGAAGAAAAAATTTGTGAATCTTTCAAAGATTGAAAGAATTTCACGAATTCTTTGTTTACTACTTCAATCTTTAACAGAGGTGAGCGAAATTTTCGGGTTCTTTAAAATTTCTCGCCTCCTCCAGCTTTTCTTCATCAATCTTTGATGATTCTTGAAAAGATTACAAGAATCTTTAGGGTTTCTTCTCTCTCGGTCTTTGCTTCCTCGTTCTTTCGAGCGTAGTACGCTCTGCAACCTCGCGTGAGTTTCTTACGGCAATCTTGAGAGAGTATTACAGACAGCTTTCCAAACCTTGTGAAAAGTCTGTGTCGCATGCTCTCAAGATGCGTGTAAGCTCTGCTATGTAAGGATCGTGTGGCTCTCCAGACTGTGTGAAGAGGCTTACTGTTGAGGCTCTGATACCATGATAAATTGTGAAGCAAGAAATGCAGAGAGAAAAGAATAGTATATTAGAATGTATGAAGAAGTTCTGAGAAGATGTTCCAATGCAATGAGAGATGGCTGAGTTCAATAGGCTCAAGCAAGACAAAAATAGAAAGTACAACTGTCCAGTACAGCTGGCAGTGTACAGTCACACTGTTGAGGTTACATTATACTTAACATTTTCAATACAACGCAATATTGGTGCACCGAGTATTCGGACAATTGCAGTCCCTCTAATTATTCGCGTTTCTTCTAGAAACAATGCCCCCAGGCGTACAGCTATGCAAAAGATGAAGAATCCAAAACCGTCTATTGCCCCTCGGGCACTAACTATACAGTCGTCTTCTGCGGCGCTGCCACTTCTTCCCCTTCTCCAGCCCCTGCTGCCACTTCTGTAATTGATCGATCTGGTATTGAATCTCACAAATAACAAGCAATTTCTCATGGTTTCATATAGCTGTTCTCTATTTCTTCAGCTTCAAGATATGCATTCTATCTCCAACAGCCTTTTACAGGCAATTGTGTCGAAACACAAGCACTATGCACCATAGCAACACAACGCATTCAATTTTCTCTACCAACAAATCAACAGAGTCTCTAGAATAAAAAGCCGTATCTGGGTAATTAGATACATATATTTGTACAAACCTAGAGACGCCTCTCGCAGTCTCAAGACTATTATTGCGCTGATGCCATGAGAACAAAACTGAAAAGACAGAAAAAAATCTGCTGCTGAAACCCACACTGTAAGAAATTGCCTGACCCTTTATTTATATTGATACAAACCTATGCATTTACAACACGGTTAAAACTCCGCTACAGTGAGGGACGCTATAACGGCTACCATCTCCTATATAGTGGTTAAGTAGGCACGTTGTTTCCTCAGTACACTTTTTTGACATTCAAGGTTTTGTATTATTCTAACAGTTGGAGCCATGGAATGAAATATAAAGTATTGCAATAGAATTTATACTAGCAGTTTTACTGTCATTTATTTATCAAGGATGTTTCAGTTTGCAATGTGTTTTTCAGTGATGTTCTAAAATATCTGTATATTTATTTTCTTGGCAAATTCATCAAGTTATATATATAGGTTATTCAAATATCTGTATAGGTTATTTTCTTGCCAAACTAGCGTTTAGATGCCTTGAGGTTACACCATCTTGTAGGCCAAGCGTGTCTGAGGTAGTGGCACATATAAAAGAGGCCACCATACGTGAAAATGCGAATAATAATCCTCTTCCCATTTCAGAGGGGATCGTTATTGAACATAGAGATTTGCAAGCGAGCAATGTGCATTCACGGGTGGAGTCCAGACGCAGAGATATGGAGTGGGCTGACAACAGCTCCAACCTCCCTCAAGTGGAAAGATGACTTTAAACTTCGAAGGTATTATCGATCATTTCTATGGACCCGTAAACCAAGTGAAGGCGATGTTGTTTTCCAATCTTTACTCTTAAAATAAATAAGTCAAATAAATATTGATTTGTCTCATTATGCAGATGCATTTCCTGTATCATTTGTCAAAGGCTTCGATTATAAATCCGTTGATTTCTCCCATCTATTTTCATAATGGACTTGGTCAATACTTCAATCAATACGTTTGATGATAAAAGCATTGTGTTTCTTTAGTAACCTGGCGCGTGTCAATTCAATATATGGACGAACAAAATGATATTGCCTCTATAAGTTCTAAATTTTCATCATTTTTGGCAATCTATCATTAAGTGATCCCATTGTCACTGAAATGATAGTTTTTTTTACAATTTTTAACCAAACTTAAAATTTTAAACTAAGTCCCCAGATGGGGTGCCACGCGGTCATGTGGAGACAGTTGGAGGCGCACTCGGCCTCGGCTTAAATGCCGAGGGCCGCCACCCACAAGCCAACTTTAACGATGGGGGATGGCCTTTGCAGCAGACTTAAGTTGATGGTACGCCCCCCTCGCGCGTTCATTTACAGCGCACTCGGGACGTGAGAGGTTAAGTATTGGCAAATGGTTTTGGCTGCGGGTTATATGATTTCTTTCACGGCAGGACAGAGCAGAGTTGCACCTGCCTCGGCTCCAATTCTCGCTGGATCGCTATGGTGCAGCCCAGCTCCTTTCGTGCTCAGACTCCCAGCATTTTCGGTGGGTCCTTCTACGTTTGATTCAAAACAGGTTAAGCCGGCCTACGCCCTGCAAATCAATTCAATTGTGTCTTGGCTCACCTGTCTTTTACTGTACCTGCTCCACTCGCTCCCCATGGCTAGGAAAAGAGGCAGACCGCGTCGTGGCGCGGCCTGGGATGCTCGCAAAGCTCAAAGGCGTCGGAGAGAGCAGCTAGAGCGGGCCTTAGCTCTGGCGACCTCCATCATCAGGAAAAAAACAAAGGAAGAGAAGCGGGCGCTCCTCGCCACCATAGTAGAACCATGCGCCGGTTGCAGCCGAGACAAGCAGGATGCTGGTTTGGAGGAAGTCTTTCCACCCTGCGTTGTGATGGAAGACCCGACCATGGAGGACTTGACGCTCGTGGAAAGGACTAAGGCGACTCTTCAGGAGAAGTGCACCCCCACTCCGGTGCAGGACGACTACATCGCTGGCTGTATAGTGGAAGAAATTCCATGGCCTGGTGATGACATTGCTAGCAGCCACGATTCTCAGGCGAAGGAAGCAGGAGTGGTGGGCGTAAAGGTGGCTGGGGAGCAGGGAGAGTGCGAAGTTGGTGTGGAAGCGGCGACGGGCACGATGGATCTGAGTGGCAGCTTGCATGGGTCTCTTTTCTGGAATGAACACTTGGCTCTTGTGTTTGACCTTCGTGGCCACTTGTCTGATTTGGAGTTCCGGGTGAGCACCATGGGACAGAGTATGGACATGCTCCTTGACGCTTTTTCCAACACGCCAGCTAAGCGGAAATGCCCCCTCTACGCGCAATCTTTTGCCATCCTGACTGAGTTCATGTGGCAGAAGGACGAGGACGACGGGCCACCTGGCACATAGGTTTTTATGCTCTTGGTTCCTAGTTTACTTTGTTACTGTTTTATGTATATTTGGACTATAGGCATCTGTCCTGGTTTCCTTCGGGCAGGACATATGCTACAATGTTTAAGTTCCATTTTGCTACTTGGTTATACATTTTATCATGCTACTCTGTTTTACCTATGCTGGTTTCCGATTATTGGCAACATTTTTGGTAACTCTAGGCATACTTCTCTGTACATTTTGCAAAATCTTTTTGCCTCTATAATATAGCAGGGTCTACCCCTTTTTTATTTAAAAAAAAATAAAATTTTAAACTAAGTAAATTATAAAATCCTTTCCAATCCATGTTTTGAACATGAATCATACTTCTTGTTTTTAAGTTTTTTTAAGAGAATAATTTATTTATTTATTTTTAATGTATTTGAATCATAATATTTCATGGTTCTCAATTCTTGTCTTGGTCTCTCTTTGAAGGGAACTTTTTTGCTATTTTGAAATACTCTCTCCAATTTTGAATAATTTGTATTTTTGGCTTTCTCAACTTTTTGAGCACTTGGGCAGTGTTAGTAAATTAGTTATGGCTTTTTCAATTGTTTGAGCACTTGATAGGGTGACTCACTTTTTCGTTTGATTCAATTTTAATTTAAAATATATTTGTAATATAGTAACATGTGAAAATTAAAGAGATTTAAATATATTTTGTTTATTTTTTTAAGTTTAATAAGTAAAAGTTGATTTGAGAGATAATAATTAATATCGTTATTATCAATATATATATATATATATATATATATATTTTCCAATTTTAAAGTCAATCCAATATAATAATTGTTACTTTTTTCTCCACCATCCTAACAGGGGGAGACTCCCCAAAATCGTCGTAGAGATCCTTTAGGATTATATGGAATCATTAGAAAAAGAGAGAGAAGAGATAGATGCCAAAATCCAGATAGAGTTAGAATCACTAGAAAAAAGGAGTGAAGAAAGAGACTTAAAACTCCAAATAGAGCCAGAGACAATGCTTGATAAAAAAATTAGACTCTTCAAAGATACCATTCAAAGTCAAATAGAGGATAGATTCTTAAGGTTCAAGAGTGAATTGCAGACAATGAAGGATAGGATTCAAGAAATGAAAACACATAAACAATCAACCCAAGAAGAGATTGAAGAAAATCACAACTTGAGAGACATGATTAAATAGCTAGAAGAAAAAATAACCAACAATTTGACCCTCAATAATATGGAAAACAAATTGGATATCAAACCCACCAAACCCATCAAAGAGGAAATGAATAAACTAATTGAACTGGACCATGAGCATAATAAAAGAGCCTTGAACCTCATAATTTTTGGTATAAAAGAACAAGAAGAGGATGAAGAATTAAATAATAAATCACAAATTGATACAACTTACCTCATAGAAACAAAATAATTAATTAAAAATAATGAAAAATAATTGATCACAAAAGATACTTTGATTTGTGTCAAAGTAAGGTGTAATGACCTCATTCCTGAAGACCAATTTGAATTAAGGAAGGAAGGAAGTTCAAAAGGTAAAATAAGCCAGGAAATAAGGAAAATGAACAATAATTAGAAATCAAAAAGCTATTGTTAGGGATAGACACCAGAAGGATAATAATAAATAGGAATTTGGGACACTCAGGATCTTTTTTTGGAATTGTCGTGGCTTTCCATGGCACAAAGGTCCTATGATAAGTTGGATCCCAAGTGATATTGATATTATTTGTCTAGCTAAAACTTGGGAGCATGAGCATTCTAAGGTCCCTACCATAAAAGGATTTGTCTTGTGGTCAGCATAGAACAAAAAGTCCCACCATAGAGGGATAGGAGGCATAGCTCGTTATATTAGAAAGAGCATTTGTCCTCACATTCAACTTCATAATATTGACCGTCTCAATCAATACATTTGGATAGAAATTTGAGACACCAATTCTAAGAACATGTATATAACAATTTGCTATTTTGCACCTATTAATTCTACTTTCTATAAGAAAAACAATCTAGATAGCAATTGTCCCTATAATAATTTAGAAAAAGATATTTATAGTTTGAAAAATGAAGGTAATATCCTCATGCTAGGAGACTTTAATGCTAGGAATGCAACTAAACAAGCTACTCTTTTAAGTATTTATTCTAAGCATAATCCTTTATGGCTAGATGAGGACCTTGTTTTATCTAATAGCTACAAAAAAAGATTTGAAAACCTGATTGAGAATTTGTTTGGTACTGAGTTGGTCAAGCTCTGCAACTATCAAGACATAATAATTTGCAATGGAGTAATGAAGTGACCAAACTCCAACCAAATGACTTGTATCCATATCATATCCGATATCTCCATTTCCAACCAAATAACAACTTTTGACCTTTTAAATGACCATGAATCTGACTTTGATCATAAACCTTTAACCCTAACTCTAAACTTTGTCATGCAGATAAGCGTAATTGAAGAGAATTCTAATAATCAAATGAAATTGTGCTTTGACAAAAGTAAAGTTGACCTTTTCTTAAATCATTTAAATAGTAAATTAAATCTCCAAACTTATAAGCACAACATTGAAGAACTCTATCATAATTTTACATCTACCCTTTCCACTTCTATTAACAAGTTCTCTTTCGAGGTGTCCTATAAAAAGAATAATAGAATGACCAACACTTGGTATGATAAAGAATGTAAAATTTCTAGGAAATCCATTAGGGATGCTTCTAATGAGTCCTTAAAATTTGATAAGATCAATATGCACAAATCCCTAATTAAACGGAAAAAATGTACTATATCAATAAAAGGCAAGAGAAACTTTCACAACTATCTAAGCCGGATCCTAAGAAGTTCTAGAGAAAAACTCTAAACTGCAATACTAAAGAAAATAACATGATTCCCTTAAGGGACTGAAATTCCGACCTTAAAAGTATTTACGAGTTCCCTAATGCCATGGATACCATTCCTATTGTCCCTACAAAGGACAAAGTTTTTTCTTTAGATTACATAGAGTTCAGGGTTTAGCGACTTGAAAATGGCAAAGCTAAGGACATTGAAGGCTACTAAGCTGATACTTTTAAAATTGGAGGGACTATCCTTATCCTTCACATACACAAGCTCTTCAATTTAGCAGTCATGCAGGGCTTCCCTAAACCTTGGATGCTAAGCCTCATTGTTTCTATTTTTAAAAATGGGGATAGAAAGATTCCCTCTAATTATAGGACCATTGTGATTAGCTCAATTTTAGCCAAGCTTTATGGAATTATTTTGGAAAAGAAGATTAGCCTTTGGATAGAAAGTCACAGTAAACGAGCTAAAGGCCAAGCCGAGTTTAGGAGGTATCATTAAATTGTGGACCATCTTGTTACCTTTAGGATCATTGCATAGGAGTTTCACGATTCTAAAACTAATCTTTTTTGTTGTTTTTTTTACTTTAGAAAAGCTTTTGACATGGTTCCTAGGAAAAACCTTTGGAATAGGTTGGAAGAGATAAAAGTGCCTCTCAAGTTGAGTGTTGCTGCAATAAGAATGTATGAGAATGAAAGAGATTATCTGGAATATTGAAGTCAAACAAGGTTCTCCCTTGTCCCCTACCCTTTTTGGCATATACATTGACAAGTTGGAAGATTGTTTGGAAAAAGCAGTTTGTGTCATCCCTACTCTCACTAGTATAGTCATCAATCTTATTCTTTATGTTGATGCTATCGTTCTTATGGAAATGAGTCCCCATGATCTTGAAAACCAACTAAGAATCCTCAAATATTTTTGCTCCAATATGGGTATGACTGTTAATATTGATAAGACTAAGGTCATGATTATTAAATCCAATAAGGTCACTTATGATACCTTCATATATGAAAACAACAACTTGGAGGAAGTGACTTCATACAAATATCTTGGAATTGATATTCACCACAAACTCAACTGGAATTATAGAATTGAGAAAAAGATTATTAGGGGATGGAATGCTTATTATGGGCTTGAAAACAATTGTAAATCAACTGATCTTTGGAGTTGGGATAAGAAGAAAATTCTCTTTGAGACTCTTGTTACACCTGTTATTATTTATGGATGTGAATTCTGGGGCTGTAGTATCTTTTGTGAATCCTGGAGAAAGATAGAGAAAATACAAAAGAATTGTATAACCTATAATCTCAAAATTAAAGGAAATATGCCCTATCCCATCCTTCTCTTAGAAACAAGCCTCTCCCCCATTGAGAGCACGACTATGACTAGATACCTAATGTATAAGAACAAGTTAAACAATATGGAAGACAAGACGCTTCCTAAAATTGCTTCAAATTCTAGTCGTAACCACCATCGACTCAAGCGAGGATGGCCAAAAGATGCCCGTTCTTGGCTAAACTATTGGGGAATCATGGAAGACACCACTTTGCATAATAAATATACTATTAAAAATATCATCAAATCAAAATTTAAGGAGAAAATGTGGTGCGATAAAGAGCTAAAGGAAAAAAGAAAATTAAGGTATTATAAGGATGTAATCAATCTTAATCTAGAAGATCAAAATTATCTATCTGTTTTGACAAGTGTAAAGAAAAAAATAAACATTGCTAAGATAAGAACAAATTCTTCTGAGCTCCATAGTGAAATTGGGTGTTGGTCAATTCCTCAAACGCTATGGGATGAAAGAGTATTTCACCTTTGTGACACTAAGAATGTTGAAGATGAAAAGAATTTTCTCTTAGATTGTCCCGCCTATACCCATATTAGATCTCATTTTCAAAATATTTGTCACACTACCAACCTTCCTAACCTCTTAACTCAAAAAAACTATGGTAATATTGGAAAGCTTATTTTAATGTTTTTCGAGCACAGAAACAAAATTCTAAAGAATCCCAAATAATTAATTACCCTCTTAAGATTCCATCGACCAATTAGGCCTTAGTAGACCACCACCACCTTATTTTCTTCATTCATCTATAATTGCGTTAATGCAATTTGACGTTGATTTCTTTTTATACGTGGAGTTTATCCAAAACTTAATCTTTTAATTCTGTCTTATTTTGGAAGCCTTTATAGGTAAAATAAAAATATTGAAATTCTATGTTTTTTATTTTATTTTTTAAAATAAAAATACTGAAATTCTATGTTTTTTATTTTATTTTTTATTATATTTATTTTTAATATAGTTATATTTAATTTAAAAATATTTAATATTATAAAATAAAATTATGAGTTATATAGTAAAATAAAATATTTGATTAAACTTTAAAAAAGCTATAAGCCTATTTAATTAAGTTCTTTTTAATTAAGTTATATAGTAAAATAAAATATTTGATTAGAATTTAAAAAAAACTATAAGTTTTTTATTATTAAAAAAGGAAATGAAAAACATTTTCCTTTTTAATAATATTTTTATGTCATAAAAACATGAAATTAAAATAATTTCTTATAAATTCTTTAAGATCATATAAATTAAAAGAATTCTTCTTAAATACATGAAACTCAAACCTTTTTATTTAAAAGAGTTGTGAATGAAAAGCATTTTTCTCTTATGTCATAAAAACATAATTTTTAAACAATAAAAAAAAATTGGTCATGAAATGCATTTTACTCTCGAATATTTTATGCCATAAAAACATAATGTTAAAGCAATTCAAATAATTTCTTATATATATTTTTTTAAATACATAAATTAAAGTAATTATTGTTAAATACTTGAAACTTACCTTTTTATCATTAAAACAAAATTTATAAGTTTTTTATTATTAAAAAAGGAAATGAAAAACATTTTCCTTTTTAATAATATTTTTATGTCATAAAAACATGAAATTAAAATAATTTCTTATAAATT
>ML798168.1:120075-130359 GCA_009831015.1 Picea engelmannii
AATGTAGTAGGCCATGGCTCAGAGACACCTTCTCTTACAGTGAAAAGTCACATTAACTCCTTTGTCCACTCAACCTCAAGCAAGATGCCCTCCTCGAGCTTCATTTTTTGTTAATGTCCTTCTCTCTTTTTCCTTGCATCTCCTTTCATGTTTCCCTTTTTTTCCTTCACTACAACCCTCATAGTTTTAATGGGATTCCTTTGGAAGGCCATCCATCACATCTATTCATTTTCACTTTCAATTTGCCAAGAAGAAAAAAATAAAACAAAATGAAATGAAACTTGTTTGTTTACAAACTTTACAAAAATTTTCCACTATCCAATTCAGATCATACCTCCCCATTTGAATGCTTTTGGTGCCCAAGAGTTGGACCATTAAGGAGACCGAAGAAAAATGCCTCCATTTTTCTTGGCCTATCCACCACTCCATTGTTGATGAAGGTGGCTTGTTTCCTACTTGTCTTCCCTTGTTTTGCTACTAGAAGATTTATTCTCTTTCTCTCTTGATGTGCTTTGAACAGGTATACCTTTTCACCCTTGACCAAGCAATACTTGTTTTTTCTCCTGTACAAGGTAACATCCTTATCCCACAATTAGGGGATACACAACATCACTCCACATGCATCCATTGGTGAAACTTCACATACTACCTCATCAATTGATCCAGGTGGATATTGGTGGCCACCTGCCTTTTCCAACTGGCTCAAAATAGTTTTCTGGCAATTTTGACAATTTACTATTTTTAGCAGTTTTAACTTCCGGGGCCATTTTGAGGGCCTAAATGAAGGTTTTTAGGGATCGAGACTCTTAATAATAAATACATGCATGATTGAGCCCCCAAAATGAATCTTCTCGATGATACCTTTCCAATGGGCTATCATACACCTAAAACGAAGATCGTATGCAAAAGTTACGACCCCCAGAAGTTGATGTACTAACTTACCTAGACGAGACCCACATGACTTTTGGTGCTTCATCTCCTAGGGTTTGGTTTTTGGATGTCTAGGGTTTTTGGCATTCTTGTTTATTGAAAAAAGGCCTTCAGATCCGCATTGTAATAATCTTATGGCGAATGAGCATAGCCTTCACATCTCTTCTCAGAGATAAGTCGCCACCATTCCAGCAAGCTTGTTTTTGTTGCATTTTACAGTTTCATCTTATTTACTTATTGAATAGAAAACCATTTTTATTGTATCTCTATTATTTTGTATTAAGAACCTGTTAATAATCTGTATTCATTTCGTTCTGCTCATAAAATCCGAATCAGTGGTATCAGAGTGATCTTCTCTTTGTCACCTTAATACATGTCCCCAACGAGGTCGAAGTACAAAGAGTTGGGTCTCGAGCTTATTTCTCTTGAGGAAAAAAGATCTTGCATTCCCAAGCAACCTCTCATGCTAGGAGAAAAGAAAGATGACCGGACAGGAGATCATTTCAAACTGTTGATTGAGGAAGACCTCACGCAACAAAGGAATGAGATGATGGATAGTTTCGCGCATATCCTTCGGCGGCTACCAACAGGCGATGCATCTTCTTTGAGCGGAGGTGGCGCCCCCTTCAAGGTACAAATAAACTTAGATATTTCTATATTTGAAGGTTAGATAGACACATATTCTGTACACAAGTGGTTGAATCTACTAGAAGGGTATTTTTTTGTCCATAACTTTTTGAATAGAGAAAATATTACTTTTGCACTCCTCAAAGTCATTCCCCATGTCAAAGATTGGTGGGAAACTTTCTATGAGAAAAAGGAAATAGAGTAACCCTCATTATTTACAGTCACGACCACTTGGGAATCCTTCAGGGATTTTATTAAGGAACAATACTACCCTGTTGAAATTTATGACGACTTGTATACCAAATGGACCACACTGCGGCAAGAAAGAGACCAAGCAGTGCCCGATTTCACAAATATCTTCTATACCTTGCACACCAAGATGGGTATCAAAGATTCAGAATGACATCTGGTGATCAAGTATCGTGGCACTCTGCATATATACATCTAGACCGAAATAGAATTTCTGGACATCTCATCCTTGGGCGCGACCTACCGATATGCCATCAAAATTGAGTAGAAGCTCAAACAAAAGATGCAGCCATTTGGGTCTGGGAACCCCTCACAACAAAATCCAGGAAAGGGCGGCCCCAACCCACAGAAAAAAGGACAGAGAAAATATGGACAGTATTAGGACAACCAGTCCAAGCCGCAAGCAAAGAAGGACATAAAAAATATAGAGAAAGATACTGGGAAGTGGTGCAACTTCAATAAGAGCCCTTGGCATAACACTGTTGACTGTCGCTCAAAGAAGTCGTTGGTGGCCGAAGTGAAAGCCTCTGAATCAGATGTGGGTTCTAACTCTAAGCCAGAACCAGAAAGGGGAAGACAAATCATTGACGCAGAACCCAGTGCCACCGTTGCTACCACCAAGCTCCAGCCTAGTGAACCAGATGAGCCGGAAGAAGGAGAACACCTCTTCCATTCATAGATGTGGGTAAAAGGTGGCCCACTGCACTTCATCGTTGATAATGGTATCTAGAATAACCTCATATTATAAGAGGTCGTCAAGCGACTGAGCCTACTGAAAATACCACGCCCACAACCCTACACCATTGGATGGCTCTGCCAAGGAAGTGATCTTTGCATTAGCCAATAGTGTCGACTGTCGTACTACATCAAGCCCTTCAAAGATGAGGTATTGTGTGATGTTTCTCCTCTCGAAGTTTGTGATGTTCTTTTGGGCCAACATTATTTATGGAAATGTCATGCTGTATATGAGTCTAGGCCTCGTAGTGTTATTATTACTTTGAATAGGAAATTGTATAGGATACTCGAGGCAGTCCCACCTAGTGTTATTTCTTTGATCTCTGCTAAGCAATGCAGGAAGGTCATCTCTCAGATGGGGAATTTTGTCTTCTTCGTGATTCTCTCTTAGAATAAGCGAAAGATCACAACCACATCCAGGGTCTCTACGGCTGACCTCTCCACATAGCAAAAGCAAGTAGATAAGGTCGTGGAAGAATACTCAGATATCTTCGCCTCACCTACCAGGGTACCTCTGTACTGCCAGGTCAAGCACCCCATCGATCTGACCCCAGGTGCATCGCTTCCCAATGGGCTAGTTTATCATCGCTCTTTGTTAGAGAATGAGGCAATCAAGCGATAGATCCAAGAACTTCTCCACAAGGAGCACATCCATCCCAGCTCATCACCTTGTGGGAGCGATTCGTGCTGGTATAGAAGAAAGATGGAACTTGGCAACTATGCATTGATTATCGGGATTTGAATAAAATCGCAGCAAGAAACCAATACTCGATTCCTTGAATCGATGACCTCCTTGATCAACTCACGGGGGCTAAATACTTCAGTAAGATTGATTTGAAGTCTGGCTCCCACCAGGTCCCGATAGAACAAACAGATGTATGGAAAACCACCTTCAAGTCAAAGGAAGGTGTTTTTGAATGGTTGGTCATGCCCTTGGTTTGACAAATGCTCCAACCACTTTCATGAGGATGATGGAAAATATCCTGTGACCATTCACCAATAATTTTGTAGTGGTGTATCTGGATGACATTCTCATTTATAGCAAGACTTGGGCCGAACACTTACAGCATATTCAACAGGTTCTGCACACCCTATGACAGCACAAGCTATATGCCCACTTGGAAAAATGATCCTTTGGCATGGAGAGGGTCCATTACCTGGGCTACATCATTGATAAGCATGGAATACATGTGGATCCATCCAAGATCCAAGTCATCCGTGACTCGCCAGCCCCAACCACACTCACTAAGCTTCGAAGCTTCTTGGGCCTTTCCAATTTCTACCGCAGGTTCATGTTGGGATTCTCCTATATTGCATGGGCCCTCAGCCAAATAACTAGGGGTGGTGGTAAGGAGAAATTTGCATGGGGTCGGTCCCAACAACAAGAGTTCGATAATTTTAAGTAGTGCTTGTGGTCATCCCCAATACTTTCACTACCAGACCTGTAAGAGCCCTTTGAGATTGAGACAGATGCTTCAGACTATGTGGTGGGAACCATTCTAACTCAGCATGACCACCCCGTGGCCTATCATAGTGAGACACTATCAGATGTTGTCCATAAATACCCTACTTACAACAAATAAATGTACTCCATTGTGCAATCCTGCCGCCAGTGGAGACATTACATTCTTGGGAAGGAGACAGACATCCACACTGATCATAACCCATTGTAGTTCATGCAAACACAAGGAAAATTGCAGAATGATCGCCATCAAAAGTGGTCCACATACTTGCAACAATTCCACCTCAACATCAAGTATAAAACATGAAGTACCAATAGTGTCATTGATTGCCTCAACAGACCGCCAGTCACGACACTCACCATGGTGCTAGAATCTTGTGGCCATGAGACCTCTGGATGCCCCCCAACTCTATGAGACAGACCTAGAGTTCGCCACCACCTACCAAATGTTGGGTGAAAATGCAGTTGTCGATAATTTCCATCTTCAAGATGGGTTGTTGTGTCGTCTGGGCCATATCTGTGTTCCATCAAGTGAGCAAGCGAAGATGATCTGGGAAGCCCACTACAATCGGGTGGCAGGACACTTCAGCATCAAAAAGACAGTGGCGATGCTACAAAAACATTTCTACTGGCCAAAACTTCGAGAGTAGGTCAACAAGTATATCAAGTCCTACACTCCCTTTGCTATTTCCAAACCGACCACTAAGAAACAGGGCCTGTACACCCCTCTTCGTACTCTTGAGAGGCCATGGGAATCCATCTCAATGGACTACATGTCGGGCCTCCTATCCACCAAGCAGGGAAATGACTGTGCTTTTGTGGTTGTTGATCGCTTCTCTAAGATGGCGATTTTGGTTGCCTGCAAGAAGAACATCATAGCAGAGGACACTACCAAGCTTTTCTTTGAATGAGTCTGGGTACATTTTGGAATCCCACAAACCATTGTCTCAGATCGGGACAGTCAATTTCTTAGCACATTCTAGTCAAGCCTCTGGTCACTGCTGGACACCAAGCTCACCAAATCCATGGCCTTCTATCCCCAGACAGATCACCAAACCGAGGTCGTAAATTGAATGATTGTGAATATTCTTCGCATGTATAATTCAAATCACCCTCACACATGGGATGAGAGCCTTCCCTATGTCCAACATAGCTACAACCAAGCCCTTCATAGCTCAACCGACCACAACCCCTTTCAGGTGGGGTTGGGAGTCCAACCATTGGGTCCCATAGATGTTGCACTTCCCCTTGCGGTCACCTCAACCGACTCATCTCCTGCTCCAACTGAAGCTGACAAAGCCACCTATTTCATTGAGTGGATCCAACACATCTGCCAACTGGTTCAGGATATCGTACAAAAGTCCAATGACAAGTACAAGCAATGCCATGATCAATATCGGGTGCCACATAATTTTCAGGTGGGCAACAAAGTTTGGTTGCACTTGCAGAAAGAACACCTTACAGGACCCCATTAAAAGCTTCACCCACTCTGTTATGGTCCTTACACCATCACCAAGGCCATGGGGGATAATTCTTTTGAGCTCAACATTCCTCCTTTCCTTGGCTTGCACTCAGTGTTCAACGTGGATCTCCTTCGCCCTTATTTCCCACCATTATTGGACACCTCAGATGTAGCAGAACAACTGACACCAACATAGCTCAACCCCAATTGCATACAAAAATCACCAAGTGATCATATTGTGGACACATATATCAAGGGAACTTGATAGCAAAGGATCCAACTTTATTGAGTTGTCAAAGCACAACAACTCTTGCACCAAGGCAAGTGGCTCACCCGGGGCCAAATTCAGCAGAAATTTCCTCATTTGATGGGGGAAATCAATGCAATGGATACCATTGCTTCCTAAGGATGGAGGATTGATCTAGGTGGATATCGGTGGCCACCCACCTTTTCCAACTAGCTTAAAACATTTTTCTCTCAATTTTGGCAATTTACTATTTTTAGCAGTTTTAACTTTTGGGGCCATTTTGAGGGCCTAAATGAAGGTTTTTCAGGATTTATCTTCTCAATGATAGCCAAATTCATGATTGAGCCACCAAAATGAATCTCCTCTATGATGCCTTTCCAACGAGCTATCATACACCTAAAATGGAGATCGTATGCAAAATTTATGACCCCGGGAAGTTGATGTACTAACTTACCTAGACGGGGCCCACATGACTTTTGGCGCTTCATCTCCTAGGGTTAGGTTTTTGGATGTCTAGGGTTTTTGGCATTACTGTTTATCGTAAAAAGGCCTTCAAAGCCTCATTGTAATAATCTTCTGGCGAATGAGCGCAACCGTCACATCTCTTCTCAGAGATAAGCCACCACCATTCCAGCAAGCTTGTTTCTGCTGCATTTTACAGTTTCAGCTTATTTAGTTATTGAATAGAAAACTAGTTTTACTGTATCTATGTTATTTTGTGTTAAGCACCTGTTAATAATTTGTAGTCATTTTGTTATGCTCATAAAATATGAATCATCAATATAGATGGCAGTGATGGCGAACTTGATTTCACATCATTAAGTGATTCTCATAACAATTTTCGCTTGCAACCATACTAGTGAACTTGCCTACAGTAGATCATATATTTCTAGACCAAGATCATCAAATAATGTTTCAAAAACCATATTACATTGAGAACCACTGCCAAACAAGGCATTTTCCTTCTGGTTCTTCACTTGAAGTTTGATTCAGAATAGTACACATTTATCTCCACTTACCTTTGGCTACTACAATGTGGTTCAAACCACAACTTCATCTAGATTAGAGGTGCTTCCTATTGCTTCTTCTTTTGTCTCGGTAGCTACCTTAGCTTTCCCCTTGGACTTCAAACACTATGGATGTAATTTTGGATGAAGTTTGTAGCACTTATCTTCCATGTGTCCATCTACATCGTAATGTTTGCAATGCCTATTAGGATCCCTCTGTTTTTCAGTTGTCATTGTCATCTTCTTATCTCTTCTCTTGATGGTTTCTTCTTGTCCCATGTGATGTTGTCCTTTATTGGAGTCCAATAGTCCAACCCAATGTAAACATCCTTCTTACTTGTCTCGTCTATGATTTTCACACCATGAAGCTGCAATTGTCTTTAGATATGGATGAAAATTCCTCCAATGTACTTCATCACCACTCCTGGCTCTTCCAGAGATATACCAAACCTAATGGCCTACCTCTTGAACTCAAAAGTGTATTCTTTCACTCCTTATATTTATTCTTGTTGTTGGTACTTCCACTTCACGATTTTCTCCTCTTCATAACCTATGGGATAGAATTTCAAATTCAACAATTCCTTGAAGTCCTCCCATTTCGTCACCATGGGATTTTTCCCTATCCTTAGTGCATCCTCATAACTCTCCCACCACAACAGAGTATGTTCGGTCATCTTCAAAACGGAAAAGGAATTTTTTTGTGTTTCTTGGACTTGATAAATCTCAAATTAAAATTCCAATTGCTTAAAACAACTATCCAACACCTCCACATTAGTTTGTCCATCATACATATGTATTTCAATCTTTGCTTCAACTTTGAAAGGGACACCGAAAGATAAAAAAATATTTTTTTTCATTACCTAATTTTCCAAGCATCTTGCCTTTCAGACCTTTATGGCCAAACTTGTGTTCTACATGATCAATCTCTGCTAAGAGTGCTTCGTTACCCTTCATTAACAGTAGTTGTGTCATAAACTCTATTAATACAACAATTCCTTGCTCCAGCCGAGTTCATCTGACCTCTTGGTCTTCCCTATCATCTCCTTCATGATGATTCCCCACCATTTATGGTCCTTTGCTTCTCCGTAGGGATGGAAACAATGCTTATCCACTATTTTGGTACTATCTTCATGTGTTTACCATGCAGGTGTTCTCCAAGTATTCAAAACCTACTCTGACATCATATTATCCATAATTGAGGGACTAAGAGTCCACTCAATTCGCCAACACAAATGACTGTTTCAAAATAAGTTTGTTTTATGTTTTTAATGACCAACTCCAATGGAAAATTCCATGAAGTAGAATTATATTTTCCCTCAAAATACCATGCAACATTTAAAATAATTTATCTTCCACTCAACAATAGGCTAGGTTAATTAGTGATCAAACATTAAAATGGAATCATACCTCAATTAATAGCTCAATAATGAATCACAACAACATATCCAACATATTGAATAGGAAACACACACATCTGAGACAAGGTTTTATTCTTGAAACACAAAATTCATTGGATATTTTATTACGTTCAAGAGAATATTACAGAAGAGTAAGCTATACATAGGATTTGTATATTGTTACTCAATGTGAAGATCAAAATTCTAACACACCAAACCCCCTAAAATCTCTCAGGTTAGTGGGATGTACTAATTTCCTCTTTTACTTTCCTCCACCACCCCTATAAATCCAATTTTTATCTCATAATACAATTATGCTCATCAAGAGATTATCGACGACTATAAGCATGCTCCAAATCGAACTTGGTATCAGAATTTATGGCCTCTTCAAGTTTTGCATGCCTTCTTTCGTCATCTCCACGTGGATCCACATCACTCATAACATCCGATGTGGATTGATGTGTTAGGACACATAAAACCTCCAACATGGAATGCCTTGGCCAATAGATGACAAGAACATTTACACAATCGGTGGGAGGCAGTTCCATTCCCAATTGAGCATCGAGATCCAGTGGATCCCCACACTAACACAACCAAAGGTCCTCCCAGTTTTCGATTATCTATCGGTCTGGTCTCTAGAACCACACCCCAACCGAGAACATGCACACTCTTCGGGCATGTCAACCCACCGGGCACATCAACCCACTCGACATTGGGAAAACTTCGCTAGGAATCTCACCCCATCGGGCACCAGAACCCCGGGCTTCACTAAGGCCCTTGCAAATAGATCTCCACTTATCTTGTTGTCCGGTTCTATAATGTGAAAAATCTCTCCTGAGCTTGTCTAAGAGATAAATGACCAAGATATCTTGACCCATAGATCCGATGGCTGGGATCTATGCTTTTCTCAAAGATGTGTAAAGGTTGAAGCCTATTCCTGGGCCCACCCACTTTGGTGCTGACACCTTTCCACTTCCTATCGACTAAAATGAATATCACCTGGTTGGAATTGCATCACTCTGACATCATAGGAACGTTCCCTAAAACTCATCCTATTTAACATTAGAAAAGATAAATTGGGTCATAACCCTTCTCGAAACCATGCACAACTGGGCATCGACAAACTGATGAAGAAATTTAGAGGAAAGGGTCTCAGAAACTCTGGTGGTATGGAGGTCCATTTTCGTCTCCTCCACTCTATAACAAGTAAGGATAAACCACAAAAATTCGACGATGGAACCATGTCTAACCGAGATATGGTAGTTCCTTTGAGGGTTAGTTACAACACTTAGCCAAAATTATCAGTCCTTCTATGGATGGTCGAGATCAATCCTCCACTCTGGATCAACGACCATCATTCACTCTGGTATACAGAGGTATTTTAATTGGATAAGGACTATCTCTAGACTTAGCAGTCCCACAAGTTTTTTAACTCCTTTTATTATGCAAGAAAACACTCCACCAAGTATCCCAAATGAAGGTTTTATATCCTGTAACCCTTCTATTTCAATGGACAAGGAAAACAAAGGGTTATTGACATGGTTTGACCTCCGTTACTCAAGTATTATAGTTAATATAATTTACCAATTAAAATGAGATTGAATCATTCCATTCAACTCATATTTATCATTTATTTATCACATCTAGTCATTATGGAAAACAAGATGCTATTTATCATCATTAATAAAAATTCACTAGTACATATTGTAAAAATTCCGACATTTTATTTCCGGCGTTATGGACAAAATTGTCCATATTGTCGCAAAATAGAGGAAATTTATAAAAAAAAAAAGTCATGTTTCCCGATAATGTCGCTCTTTCCACGTTGACGTCTCTCTTGCCACGTTAACGTCGCTCTTTCCACGTTAACGTCGCTCTTGCCACGTTTTCCACTGGAACGTCGCTCTTGCCACGTTTTCCACTAGAACGTCTCTCTTACCACGTTTGTGAAGATGTATGTTGCAATTGCCACGCTAACGTCAGTCTTGCCACGTTAACGTCGCTCTTGCCACGTTTTCCACTGGAACGTCTCTCTTGCCACGTTTGTGAAAATGTATGTCGTAATTGCGACGTTTTGGAAACTAGGTTTTCGCCTCCAACGGTCACCTTAGTATGTTCACCAAGTCAAAATACCAACGGTCACTTAGGACTTTTTTACGTCGGAATTG
>ML798168.1:130459-185154 GCA_009831015.1 Picea engelmannii
GTGTTTCACTCTCTTCCCGTCTCTATTTCCACATCCAAGATGTCTCTCTTTCCACCTCCAAGATTGTCGCTCCCATAGCAACCACGTCGGAGCTAGTAACTCATGGTCGTCGCTGTTGCCACCTGATGGACGTCGTTCTTGTGACGTCCAAGAGTGTCGCTCCCATAGCAACCACGTCAGAGATAATACCTCATTCCTTCGGTCTTACCACCTTCAGAACGTCTCTCTTGCCACCTTTGAAACATCTCTTTTGCCACCTTTGAAATGTCTCTCTTGCCACGTCTGAAACGTCTCACTTGCCACGTTTGAAATGTCGGTCTTGCCACCTTTGAAACGTCTCTCTTACCATGTCTGAAACGTCTCACTTGCCACGTTTGAAACGTCTCACTTGCCACATTTGTAATGTCTCACTTGCCAAGTTTGAAACGTCGGTCTTCCCACGTTTGCAATGTCTCTCTTGCCAAGTTTGCAATGTCTCTCTTTCCATGTTTGAAACGTCGGTCTTGCCACGTTTGCAACGTCTCTCTTGCCACGTTTGAAACATCGGTCTTACCACGTTTGCAACGTCTCTCTTGCCACGTTTGAAACGTCGGTCTTGCCACGTTTGCAACGTCTCTCTTGCCACGTTTGAAACGTCACAATATAGACGAAAACTCAGTCGTCGGAAAAGAGACGTCATGTGAAACGACGTTTGAGGGGGTCCGAGGTTTGTCGGTCTTTCGACAATAGAAAGTGGAAATTGCGTCGAACGCGCCGTCAGAATTTGACCCAAATGCAGTAGTGATTCAATGGCCATTTCAAGTAAAATACTTATATGTTCAATATTGTTTAGAACCAGTCAATTGACTAAAGGTGAATTCCTCTGCACCAAACCATAGGCTATGTTTCACTTTGTCGTTCTATAGCAAGCCACCCCAATGTCGGGCCATGATACCACTAAGGGGACTCTCACAATTGATTCAACAAGTCAAGGAATCAATTAGGAAGGTTACTATGCTTCACTCCACTAGAAACAACCAAATTTTCTCTCTTCCCACTCATCTTAGGACCTCCATAAGTCTACTAGGTACCTTCCCATTCAAATTTCCTCTGCACAAGGGAGTCCCTTCTCTACTATGTAGTCCCTCAACAAACACCCCTTTCTAGTGCCAGTTTCTTTTCAACCATCACCATGTCATGGCCCTCTTTTGTTCCAGTCTAGATATGGGTATTGTTTGTTCCAAGGTGACCATTCATGTTCTGGGCATGATTCCCAATTCTTATTTTTCTCCTGTCTATATATTTGAGCTTATTAAACTCATTCCCTTTTCCATACACTGTATTCCAATGTCTATGTCTATGCGAATGTGCCTTCTTTCACTTTTTTTTTCTTATTTTTCTCATATGCACATCCTCTCATTATTTTTCCCTCTTCCTCCTCATTCCTCGAGATCCCTAATCACTTCTGTTGGAAGTAATCTCCCAGGGTCAATCTCCCGATTTGAAGGGGGAAATCTATGCTGTGTACTTCTAGCTAACATTATAGTTGACCCTTCACTCTTGTGAGTGCAATTCTAGAGATAGTTGTAACATCTCCAACTACTAAATCTGAATTCCATTAACAGGTTCCTTGTGTTCAATGTAAACAATGTACTTTTGATAGGTTAGGAATTCATGGTTCTGCAAGTGTAGGTTATATTTCTGGGAAATAATCCTATTTTCCTCATTAAAAATTCCCAATTCCACCTCACCAGTCCCACTCGTGGTATCATGGCCATTAATTCAAGGCTTCCCTGTTAGTCAATTTTCTAGTGTTAATTTCATTAATCATATACACAATTACATGCTTCATTAATCACAATACATGAAGTCTTAAACATGATTATAGTCTTGTGGGGGGGGGTGGGAATGGTGTAACACACTTGACCTCCTAATCCTTACTTAGGCTGATGGGGCTTCAGAATTTTTCTTTTCCTCAACCATCCCCAAGAATATTCTCAAGGGAACCATCATCTTCTACTCATCAAAAGCTTTCCAACGATTGTAACCATGCTCAAAACCGAGCTCTAGATCAAAATATACAACCTCCCAAATTTTCTTAGACTCTCATGGTCAAAGTCCAACTCACTACCACATGGAATGCATGTGGAACCTTGGCACTCATGGAATCCAACGTGGCACTAATGTTGCACCTTCCTAACCCACTTCTTCAATATTTATATCCACATACGTTTAACGCTGTCATCGGGCTCCACTCCGGTGGAGTGCTAAACATTCGATCCTGAATACTCCAAAGACAATACACCTATTGGGCCCCTCCTAGATCCAGTGATCCTCGGTTCAAGCATCCAACAAATCTAATTATGTAGGCAATTCCAAATAACACCGAGGTTAATGTCGAATTTTCCGACGTACCTCATAGTGTAGGGACAGGATCCATAGGGATCCATGACTAAGATTGCATCTCACTTATCCACTGATCAATATTTTATATCTTCCCCGTACCTTCATTTTCATCAGGGTTCCCCTCCCATGGAGTTATCAACACCCAACCGAAGTTTCAACAATGATCACTCTTATCAAGTTCCCCCAAATCCAATGGTCCTCAGGACTTGACCTCCAATGACCTCGATTATGTCGGTGCCTCTTACTTGCATAGATTTTATTGCCCATACCTTGGCCTATTCACATGAGACCATGTGGGACCCATGACTTATCAATGGCTATTGTTAAATCAAACCCTCTTACCGATCAATGGTCTAGGTCTTCCCTCAGAGTACTCCCATCGGAGTGCATCCTCCTCTAGGATCGCCACTCACTCCAACTAGTTCCCTTTCGATGAATGTTCAAGATTTCTCAACTTATAGATCTAAGGGTTAGTATTTATGGCACCTATAGCAAAGTTTATAAGCAATAGGGATCACACTTGGTCCTTTCTACAAATTGCTAGTTGAAATGTGTCAACCTTTGGAACACCTTGACACTCATCGTCAACATGATGTCACTCTCCCTCTTAGCCTCATTTAAGTAGGATCCACATCAATTTACATCTAAGGTTACTCCTCATCTATTTTCAAATCCACGGTCCAAATTTCTTCTCAGATCCTTCTCCATCGGAGTACCTCCACTTCGAGCATCCAAGGCTACTCTGACCATTGGATTCCAATGGTCACACCCTTTAACGAACAACTAGAATATAATCACTACACTGAATATATGGTTCTGATTATTCTTGAATCAAAACTTAGGATACCTATAGGAAAACAGTTCGATCTTGGACTTAATCAATTTTTTGAGGTTTCTTCAAAGATTTTCCTGCAATTAACAGTTCAAATTAGGAGTTTATTACATAGGGATTATTCTAGGTCCCTTCTCAAGGTTTATCACGTCTTCAGGATCTCTCACCTTAATCTTAAAACTATCAAGGCATTTCCTCTTAACCACTTAAGAGGAGATTAAGGTCTCCTGTGACTTTCCACTTCAAGATGGGGGGGGGGGGTGTTATGAGGGATTACGGTTCTCTGACTACAAGAGACCATCTCATATTCTAGTTAACTTTGCGATCATCCTTCTAAAAGGGTTTACGATCTCACAAGATCTCCATTTGGAGATTTCCGTCTTCATAGGGTTACACCCTAACTTGACCATTCCTAATGGGATACATGAATGCATCGTATTAATAGTAATAGAAACCACACATAATCCATACAACCTGTTAGTTACACAAGCAAGCCAATTACACATTTTACAACATGAGAACTTGCATGCAATACAAAGATTAATCTCAATTAACAAAGAAATATCTATCCATGAATGCATCCACATGAAATATCCATTGAGTTCATTAACATACATATATATTCATGAATACAATCAAGGGAATAACTCATCCCTTTATCTCATTTCCTAGAGTATAAAAATACTTATTTTTTCATAGTGTAACCAACCAAATAACTATGGGGGTTTTCCTTTCCACCTTACCATAGGCTCTGCATGCTCAGTTACTTCGACAACAAGCCACCCCCATTTCAGGCCATGATACCACCTTGGGATTCTCTCAGTGTTGACTCAATATGGAAATAAGTAACTCAAGAGGTTGCTCTCCTCCTCTTCTCTAGCAACAACAAAAGTTTCCATTCCTTCCCACTGAGCTCATGACCTCCATGGGATTTATTAGATTCTTTCCAAGGTGGATTTCCTCTGCACAAGATATCCCCTTCATAGCTATATTGTCCCTCAAATCACTCTCCTTCCATTGTCATTTTATTTCCAGCAAGAATCAAGTCCACAACCCTCTCTTTCTCCAGTTGGGACTTCGGGTTTCCTCTGCTCCAGTTCAAAACTCTCACTGAGTTCTATGATCCTTCTTTTTCATACACATGTGCATTCTTTGTTTCTATCCAACACCCTATCTTTCAGGTCTTCTATAGAGCTCCCATCTTAGAACTCTTCCGAGTTCTCTTCTTCAGGTGCACTTCTTCTCTTCTCATATGATCTTTCTCGAGCTCTCCTCCTCGTCTTCCAATATTCATCTTCTCATGCATGTGTTTCTCAAATGGGAGGGTTCCTAATCTATCCTCTTTCTTTGATGAGAAGGAACTCGTGAGGGTCAATCTAGAAGTTGCAATTGGGTACTATGTTGTACTTTTGGATGGAAATTATTGTTGTCCTAGACAAATCTTCCATACCTATATTCATTGGGTTGGTTGTTTATTCAAATACCAACCCCTTCTTATTAAATGTCTTGCTTCAACTGCAAGCTAGAAGAAATATGGCTCTTTCCTCCTCCTCATTCATCGAGGTGGATTTGGTTTCTTGTACATATGAATTCCCCTTTCTCTGCCCTTACTAATCCCTCTCGTGGTATCATGGCTAGTATTTTAAAGGCTTCACCCCCATTATCAGTTGTTGGCATTTACAATTAAACAATAATACATTTACATTGTATATATGAATTTTCATGGCAATCATATATCATTATTAATTACATACATAATTAGGGGTTTAGAAATGGGGTGTTATATTCCTCCCCCCCTTCAAAAGGAACACCATCCTCAACATTCTTGCATCTCAAAAACACCTTCCATGCCTTTAGCTTTCAACTTCTTCAGGATTATCTTCCTCTCCTTGATATGGTCCTCACTCAAAATATGGCATTTAAGAACATGCCTACAACAATATCAAACAACATGCATATTAACTGCTGTATAAAGGCCCTATCAATAGGTCGAGCCCATTGTGAAAACCAAAGGCTAGAGTGTGCGCCCTTCCTTCCCTTCCAAGAGGTAGTAGAACCCAACATAAAGCCTTACCCAAGGTCTTACCGAAATTGGAGCGAACACAACCTTTTCATGATATCAATCACAAAAACAAACAAAATAATGGTAGTCTCCAATAAATCTAGTATCTAGACCCTTCACAATTCCATGCATAAATATTTCATTGTTGTCCATAAATCAAGAGAAAAAATGCATTCTTAGCACAACAATTATCTGTGAAATTCATGGATTTGCATCCATATGGCTATCATATTTACTCAATTCATTGTTTTCCCTTAACATACCCACTGTGCTCATGATCCCAACTAGCATGTAATATGAATTATCCAAGTCTCCTCTTCCTTGTAGTCACTCACCCTCCAGGCTCATGCATCCCCTTCTCTTCTATATAGTCTTTTCAGTGACCCAACATTTGCCAAGGATTCCTCACACATGAATAGGTCAAAGACTTATCGAGTCTTATAGCCAGAGTGTCCCCCTGGCTTTCCCTAACATAACATAGCTCATCACAATGACAATTATACCATATGGGGTTCTCATGTCTCAACAATAGTCCTTTCATGCTTTCCATATTGATAGTCATCATCTATCGCTCCATGACAGATATTTGATCTCACTATATCACATACATACAGTAACCGTGAGATTTTATCATTAGTTAAATGAAACATTTCAAATATGTTACCCACATATTTCCATTTTCAGATTTGTTCCATACATGAACTAGATTCCATAAGTATGAGATTCTCCTTCTCATAAAATTTTAGGTCTTTCATAACCAACATGCATTGGTCTTCCTTATGGGATTACAACATTTCCATATCCAAGACCCKTTCTTCCTACAATTCGACTTTCACACAACCAAACAAATTGTTAGTTCTCGTGCACATTATACTTTCATTGCACATTTGTAGTGGCTTCCAAACAATTTCCAAAATCTATGCATACTAACAATCAAATCACAATTATATATAAAATAAAATAAAAGGAATTATCTTTCCTTACACATACATCATTTCATCATACCAAACCATTCTAAATGCAACCAAACATTAAATGAATTTAATCAATGTGTCAATGTCCATGCCACATTTACACACAATGCACCCTTGCATTGATTTCATATTACCATACTTTTTCATGTTAGGTACTTGTCCATGGTGTGTTGGAACTCAACCAACCTCTCACCATATGGATTTTCTATACACATTAATTGTTTTAGTAGGAATGCTCATCCTTCTTTGAGCTGATCATAACCTCAGTCAACACACATGAAACTAAAATTTTCTCATGAATGCATTCAATCATTCTTTCTTTATAGGTAACCAGGGTGCCAACACTCATAGCCACCCATTTTCTCTCTTTACCATTGTTACAAATTTGGTAGGGGTGTTGCGCCCGTGATATGATCAATTTATGAAAGTTATTAGACACTTTTTACCAAATGTACATATGTGTTTTTCACGTTTTGAAGGAGCTTTTTGAAGAATTTTATATTAAAATGGTATGATCTACACCAGGTACGTATGATTCATGTTTAATGATTGTATTGAGTAGAATTGATCATGTTTTTACACTTCCAAGGATCTGATTCATGTTTTTTGGTGTTACAGGGCAAAAACACACCACATTTCTACTTTCGATACTCAGTCTGGCACTCCTTCCAGCACTCGATCTGATACCTGGTCCGACACTCCCTCCAACACCTTGTCCTGCACAAAAACGGTGGGCGATTTGGCGGTTATGGTATTGGCGGCTAGTGGTGGGTGAATCAGAGACATGGGTTTTTCTCGTGCTTACACTCTCCAGCTACTGTACTCTTGACAACTCGATTTTGGGTTGTTATGGTGGGTGATTATTGGCTCGCTCTATTTCAACAGTTAGGGCACCATTAATGAAATTTGCCAATTTTAGAAGTGGTTCAACCCTCCTGTGGTCAACCAATTGGTCTATAAACACTATAAATACCACCGTGGTGGTTAGATAATTGTTAAGCAATAGAAAAATTCATGTGTTAGAGCCAAAAACGATTTTGGCTATGTTTTTGTATTTTTCAACTACCAGAATTGTATAAGACTGCGTTTTTCAAGTTTTAATGGTGAAATCATTTTGTTGAGCTCGTGGTGTGCATTTGAGAAGTGACCACGACTTTATGGGAGGCCTACCAACAGTTTGGTAACTGTCTTTGTGTTTGTTTATGCATTTTCATAGTTTAGTTGTTCTCTTTATTTTTCTGTACATGCATTTTTATTATGTTAATTAGTTTGTTGTTATAATTTAATTGCTTTGACTCTCTTTTGCAGGTTTGTATGATAAATTGTGTTAGCATGCATTAATCTTGTAGTTAGGAAGGATCCGCAGATCCCTAGACTAACCCATGTGTAATTAGATGTTAGATTATGCTTTGATTTATGATTTTATCGTCAAGTTTAAAACCGAATTTTTATTAGATTAGAACAAAGTTTCTATTTGGGATCTCTTCGACAAGGATTTGATGGATGGATAGAGTTAATTTCATTTTTTAATCATAGCTTGCTTATCTCATTTTTATATAGATCTTGTTTAATTAGTTGTTGGTTAATATAGTTGCTAGTTTACTTTTTAATGTCATGTTTTAAATTTCTGGTTTTAAGCATTTTTTTATTGCAGTTTGAATTGTTAGAATAGATGTAGTATAGTTTCATTTATGTTATTTCCTTTCCTAGAATTAAATTGCAATTATATTTCCTAGTTAATGATTGAATCTAGTTTTTCTTACATAGTATAGAAGTACAATGATAATCTCATTATATTGTTGATGATTAATAAATGAATATGCAGGGTAATTGACGATTGCTTTTGTCATGGCTAAATTCTCATTGGATTGCTTAATCCATACCTTTCACTTTGCCATCGAGATTAGTGTTGAGATTATACCACTTGAATTATCCTTTGTTTTCAAGTTCCATCGAGATATCATATGACACCAGAGACATTCACACAACCACCAACATTATGTCTGAGTTTTCATAGATTAAGAAATAGTTCTCTTTCTTTCATAGATTAAAAGAATAGTTTCCTTCTTTCATAGATCAAAATAGATAGTTTCTTGCTTTTGTAGATCAGTTTCTTGCTTTCATAGTGTTATATCCTCAAATAAATCGATTGAGTTTTTTTATTTTAGGTGATAGGATGTCTTTTAAAAATATTTGTTTTTAACATTTTTAAAGCTCATTTCTCAAGGCTTTATGCATGTAATAAATTTTTGTTTAGTTTTTATTGGATCTAATTTGAATCTCAAGTTTTGGTGGCTTAGGTGAACATTTAGATTGTTCATTAGCCACCAAAAGCCTTAGATTTCGGTAGCTTAAACAAAGGGATTCATGGCTATTTTAGCCACCGAAATCGTAGAAGCGGGAAAAGAGTCAGCACGTCCTTTCACACATTTCAACCGTCGGGTTTGAAGTTTTATAATTGCAATAAGTCACCGAAAAGACAGGAGAAGGAACCGTTCATGACTGGGAGCTGATCTCTGTATGATATAAGCGAATCTTTTCAGATTGTTGTATCAACAAGCCATATGCTTATGTACCCTCCATCATTATAGTTATCGACCATGATTTCTTCAAATCACAAACCGTTCTGCCGCATTCCTTGTAATCAACACCACGTTCTAAAGCTCGCATCAATTTTCTCTTTTCTGTCAGAGCTGAGCCGAATCTCCCTAACTCTAAGCTGTGTAACTCTCCCCTGAAATCCATTCCTTCGATCACAGGTGTACAGAAGCATTGTGTCAAATGAATAAAGGAGCATTAACCCTGAGGAAAGAGCTCGATGATATTAGTTACTTGGAATTTCACCCGAAGGTATGTCAACTGTTCAGGGATGCATGGTGTTATAATTTTTGCAAAAAATTATAGAGTTCTCATCAGCATGTGGCAGAGGCCTTTGCTCTTAATTTTGATGGAAAGAAAACAATCATAGTTTAGGATGAATTCGATATAGATGAATCCCTCATAGCCGAAGTGACAGAGATTCCCAGGACTGGAGAAAAATGGTGTAAAACTATTGTCACTAAGAATGTTAAATTCAGGTCTTATTTGAAACCAGAACATAGGGGTTTGATATGGAAGAAAGACATTCCTATGTCTTTCCTTGAAGAGAAGTGGCAACAGTTGCTAAAAGCCATAATGGTTTATACAACTTGTCAAGGGTGATATAACAGAGTGATGATTTACCATTTTAAACTCATAAATCATTTGACTGGTAAAAACCCACTCAATTTGCCCTATTTTATCCACATAAGCTTATCCAAAATGTCTCATCAAGTCAAGGCCAAGCCCAATCAAGTTGCAGGTAGATTATCCCACCACAGTCTGATTAAAATTTTGGTTTGTGAGCTGTTGCAAAGAAGAGGCAAAGAGTGGAATTACTTCTTGTTCTGGAATGATTTCCAGACTGAGGTACAACTAGAGGGTTAAAAGAGTCCTCATTCCAAGAAGTATTCTACTCCCAGAAGTGGAAAGAGGAGGAGGACAACTATCTCTCTAGCTCCAGTTAATCAACCCTCTCCTTCCTCTAAGATAAATAAAATTAAGAAGAAATTGAATTTCAACAATGAAAAAGAAAAGGCCAAAGAATCCCAAGTGAACAAAAGCATTCTTAATATTCCTTCCTCAGATTCGGAGGATGAAGAGCACCAGATTGAAACAGGGAATGAGGATTCAGTTACCACAGGGCATGAAAATTCGATTTTTGTAGATATATACACAACAAGTTATGAAGACCTTCCATCACCTACACCTCAAGAAGAACAAGAACCAAAAATTGCAGATGCCTCATCTAGCAAATGAGTGAAGAAGAGTAAATCAAAGGAAATCAAGAAGCTTAAGAAGAAGTTAGTTGAACAAGAAGTGTTATAAAGGGTAATCAAAATCAGGTATGAAACCTTGTCGAAGAACTTTGCAGAAAGAAACTCATCCTTGGAAAGATTAGCTCATGAAAGCATAAAGGAAAAGAAAAAGAAGGACAAAATTGTAAAGGACTACAACAACTTATGGAGAGTATCTCAGGGATTGAAGAAAGAGGTCAGGGCTTTGAGGAAACAAACTATGTCATCAAAACGCCAGGCTCAGACACATGCTACTCTTGAAACCCTAGCAGAGGTGGCAATTCAATGCAATGAACTAGAGGCAGCTAGTACCCTTCAGTTTTTGAGCAAGATGCAAAAGCCTTAAAAGATCAGCCCTAAGGCGTTTTTGAGCTAAGACAAAAGGTATTTTTTGAAATTTTGATAATTTCACTAGTCTCAGGTTTCAGTGGCTTAGGCAAACATATCGATTGTTAATTAGCCACAGAAAGCATAGATTTTGGTAGCTAATTGGTCTGAATTCTATCTACTCTATCTACCGAAAGCACTCATAAGGAAAAAAGTCAATAGTTTTGCACAGGTCCAAGTTTTCCTTGTCCAAAAGCCTTAGAAATGGTTCTAATCAATGGAAAGTAATTAATGACACCCTTATCAAGAGTTTGTTTTTGTTTTGGATATGATCTACAAGACAGAAAGGTAAAAAATGGTTAGCTATTTTCAAGGATATAAAGTTGTTTGATTGTCAGCAGGTGGCATGTTCGAGTCCTCCCATATCACATGAAATCCAACAACCTCGGAAGGCTCACAACACCTGCCAAATAATCTGAAGAACATAAATATCATTCGAGGATTTGAATTGACCTAGTTTATAGGACCTTTTCTTATTTTCTTGGGCCAGTTATTGATTTTCTATTTTAGGCAAAATTCGATACAGAAGTATAGGATCTTGAAACTGTTTGTAAAAGGCTATAAAGCCCAAAATATTTGAGGAATAGAGGGTTCGATTTTGAGTTCTATAATCCACTGTTATTGTGAAAAAGACACTTTCTTTAATATATTAAACGTGCAAGATTCTTTCATTGTTATTGTCAGACTCTCTTTTATCTTTTCTCTATGCCTATGAGTTGAAATCATTCCTTTTTCTATGTTTAATGGTCCCATGGTAACTGTCTTCTTACCTTTGATTGTTAAGTAGGAATCATAAGCATCCTTTGCTGGTTTGTTGAACCATCATATATATTGCCTATGTATGTTCTGGTTAATTGATTAGTTTTCTTATCCATTTGATCTACAAACCTATCTGATAATAGCTCTTGAAGGCCTTGTATTGCATGAATATAGCTAGACTGTCTTGAAGATACAATCCAATGATTTAAGATATTCATCTTGATCCAAACCCACACCCATTATTGAGAAAATAGTAACAAAAAGGTTAAGTTACCAGGGATCTCTGAGATACAGCCTAGGAGAGTTTTCTGGAGTGATAACAAATTGGCATCCTTGCTGGGGAGAGGAGATTGAAGATCAACTTCCTTGGGAGATGACATGATCCAACTTTGATGATAGACAAAGTTTGGACACTTTTTTGGTTGTAATCATTTATTTGGTGACTCCATTGGAACGAAGTGGCTCCGAGAAGGGCTCATACCAGAGAAAATCAAGAAAGACCACTGGCAACACCAGTTCCAGATATTGAGAAGATCATCAGAAGTGGAAAAGAATTGCAAAGACAAACTTCTGGATCTGCAAGATCATCTAAACTATGTATTTCAAGAAACACTTCTTCTTTTGTATCTAGAGAACCTCTTGTCGAATCCCCTTCTGCTGAAACTTCTAGTTCTCAGAAAATTGAAATTGTGTCAGAAAGCTTGAAGGGTGATGAGCCTTCAATTTCCTATGATGTTATAGATTCTATTCTTGAGCATGTTATTATATCCAACTTAGGAGAAGAAGTTGTAGAATCTATCCAACAAATGGACTCTTCCTCTTTCTTGAATTCTTCACCAACTGAGCCTGTAGAAAGTTTTTTCCATACTCATACTAGTTTGCCTATTCTTGAAGATATTTTACAAGTTCTTTCCTCTAAGGGTGAAGAAAACTTGGCCTTGCTGCTCGGTCATTTTTATAGAGCTTCTTACTTTCCACCTTATTCAGGAAACACATTCCAGGGTAGTCATCCTACCAGTGCTTCCCCTTCTTTCCTCAGTGAAGTAAGACCACCATTTTCCATAGTCCCACCTATTCCATCTCAGCCATCATCTACAAAAACTTCTTCCTCTGCATCAACCCCCAAGATTTCCATGGTTGCCCCTTTGACAAAAATGGAACAAATCTTAGCCAATAGGTATGCCCCTCTTGTGTTGCCCAATCGCTTATCAACCATGCCGAAAAAATATTATCATAAATATATGCCAAAGTTTACTGGATCTAGGGATTATACTGCTGAAGAACATATATAAGATTTCTCTGCTTATGCTGAGAATATTAACATTTCAGAGGAAGATGTTTGGACCCGAATTTTTGTGCAGAGCTTGGATGGTCAACCCAGGAAGTGGTTCAAGGTGCTGCTAGAAAATTTAGTGGCAG
The DNA here is from genome assembly GCA_009831015.1 of Picea engelmannii. Taxonomy (NCBI): domain Eukaryota; kingdom Viridiplantae; phylum Streptophyta; class Pinopsida; order Pinales; family Pinaceae; genus Picea; species Picea engelmannii. The sequence goes on from ML798168.1 coordinate 143,153, forward strand.
GCATTGAGAAATTAGATGAAGTGTTTTTGAAACATTGGGGAGAAAGAAGAGACCTCTTGTATTATATTACATAATTCAATAATCTAAGAAGAGAAAATGGGGAGTCTGTCTCACACTTCACCAAAAGATTCAATAAAATGTTTGGTAAGATCCCAACAGAGATCAAGCCAACTGATGCTTCAACAAAGATTACTTACTCTTCTGCCTTTGATCCAAAATTTTTCTTAATCCTTAGAGAAAGAAGGTCAGCCACACTCTCTTTAATGCAATTCATTGCTCTCGAGGTTGAATCTAACATTATGGCATCTCAGAAACTTAAAGGAAAATTTGAGAGAAAGAATTCATCTGCTGACCCCCCTTCTTCTTCAAGTATCAAAATGGAAAAGATGGCCAAGATGTTGGACATCCTGACCTCATAAATGTCAAAACTAAAAATTTAGAGTCAGCAACTAGCAAGAAGTAAAGAGCGTAATGTCTATGCTCCTAGGAATCCAAATGCATTCCCCTACAGAAGGAACAACTAGTAGGTTCAGATCCTTCAAAGAGACAAGAATGCAGCTGAAGACCAAAGGATTAGGGCCCCCTTCCAAAATGTTTTCCTAGAAGAAGAGCAAGAGCTATCTCATGGTGAGATTGAAGAAGAATATGACATCAATTGTTTCAAGGATGATACTAATTCCTCTTTCTTAACACAAACAAATTATGAGGAAGCCCTCATGCATGAGCAGATTAAGGAGACAAGCATTGAAGAATATTTTTATCAAACAGATGATCAACCTGGTTACAATTTAATATCTAAGACTGTTGTTTCAAAGCCATTTCTTGCTGCCCCTGGAATAAAAAAGAGGTTGCTGCCAAGCAGCCTGTTGTTCCTACCAAGCAAATCTCCACTCCTGCAAAACAACAACAGAAGCCTTTGCAGCCCCAAAATAAGGAACAGGTGTCCCTTAGAGCTCCTTCTAATGAGGTAAAAGCTTTCAACAAAATATCATATTCATTTAATTTCGAATCAGAAATTCAGAAGGTAAAAATACCTATGCCATTAACTGAACTTATGAAGAATGATATTTTCAAGTCTGCTATCCTGAAGTCCCTTCAACCAAAGACTCCCATAGCTGCTGATTATGTAAACCTTCAGGATGACAAGCCCACAGTGACCATAGGACCTATGGTTGAGGACATAGATGATTCTTGTCCACTCTTCTACATATCTCTGAATGTCCACGACAAGATCCTTCACAACTGCCTGTTTGACTTCGGAGCATCACACAATATTATGCCCAAAGAAGTGATGGATGAGCTTGGGCTTGACATCACAAATCCATACCATGATCTCTTCTCTTTTGATTCTAAGAAAGTCAGATGCCTCGACCTCATCAAAGACCTTGTCATAAACCTTGCCCAGCTGCCAATGAGAAGCATGGTAATGGATGTTGTAGTGGCTGATATCCCACCCAAGTTCGGTCTCCTCTTGTCACGTTCATGGAGAAAAAGGCTATGTGGTACCCTACAGATGGATCTTTCGTATGCTACAATCCCGGTGTTTGGAGGGGAGGTAAAGAGACTTTAGAGAGAAAATCATCTTGCCTACATCATTAGTGATGAAAAAAGTTATGTAAATCATCCCATCCACACATTGGACATAGATTTTGGGGCATGCATTCTGCAAATAGATGATTCTCAGCTAGCTCCTTTGCAGCTCACAAAGCCTACTTATCAGCATATTGATGGAGACAGTACTCCCGTTTGGAGTATGGTCTTTGATGGTGCCAGTGCCAAAGAATTGGCAGGTGCAGGTGTAGTCTTGATTTCTCCTTCAAAAGAGACTATTCATTTGTCTTTTAAACTTGATTTCAAAACTACTAACAATATAGTAGAGTATGAGGCTTTGCTGTTGGGATTAAACTCTGCCAAGGAAATGGAAATCAAAGGACTAAAATATTTTGGGGATGCGGATCTCATCATACAACAAGTGAATAGTACTTTCCAAGCAAAACATGTCAGATTGAAAGCCTACAAGGATGAGGTATGGAAAATTAGGGACTCTTTTTCCATTTTTGATATTTCTTATATACCCAGAGCTATGAATCACCTAGCCGATTCCCTTGTTGTCTCAGCCAGTATGTTCATTCCTCCCATGCCTCCTAGACTGAATTACGAAATCCAAGTCAAATATAGACCATCACTGCCTGATAATGTCAAATATTGGAAAGTTTTTGAAGATGATGATGAGCTTAGTAGATTTCTTTTGGTTGTAGATGAATTTTTTTATATTCATATTGACTAGGAAAATCAAATTGTAGAGGAATCCAAGAATCCTAAGCTAAAAAGAAAAATGGGTCAACATGATATCATTCAGCTGCCAAACAATTATATACCTCGGGGTTTGGTTCCTCTTGAGAAGCTTTTCGACCAAAACGATGTCCCCTACAAACCTAATAAGAAGGAGAAGGATCATGCTGTCCATGAGCACAATATAGGAAGCCAAAATCATCCTAAATTCATAAATCTGTCCACCAAATTAACTACTGATCAGAGGTCAAAATATTGCAGCATTATGAAGGAATTTTCTGATGTTTTTAGCTGCAAATACAGTGATCTAAAAACCTATAATCCTGATGTCATTCAACATAAGATTCCCTTTAAGAAAGACACCATCCCTTTCAAACAGAAACTGAGACCTATCAGTCCTCTCCTTTTGTCTGTAATTGAAAATGAATTCAAAAAGCTACTTGATGCCAAAATCATAATTCCATTAAGATACTCTAAATGGATTGCAAATCTAGTAATAGTGAGAAAGAAAAATGATGAGATTAGGTTATGCGTTGATTTTAGAAACTTAAATAAATGCTCAAAGAAAGACAACTATCCCCTACCTAAGATGGAACACTTGTTGCAAAGAATTTGGGCCACTATCATGTCTTTCCTAGATGGCTTCTCAGGCTATAACCAGGTTTCTATACATCCCAATGATCAAGAAAAAAATGCCTTTACTACTCCTTGGTGTACCTTCATGTACGCCAAGATGCCATTTGGGATAATGAATGTCGGGGCCACTTTTCAGAGGGCCATGGACCTAGCTTTCGTGGGAAAGAAGGACAAGTTTGTCCGCATCTATCTTGATGATATCACACTCTATTCCAGCAGCCATGAAGAGCACCTGAATCATTTGAAAAGAGTATTTTTGAAATGTAGACAGTTTGGGATTTTGTTGAACCCCAAAAAGTCTCAATTTTCTCTCAAAAAGGGTAAGCTTCTAGGCCACATTGTTTCAGCAGAAGTAGTGAAAATTGATCCATCTCGGGTGGAAGCAATTAAAAAGTTGTCCATACCAAGGTCAAAGAAGGATATCCAATCTCTACTTGGTAAGATAAATTTTGTCAAAAGATTTATTCTTAATTTCACTGAGTTAGTGAAACACATAACCTCTATGCTAAAAAAGGGATCTGAGATAAAATGGGCAGACAATCCAAGAAGTTCATTTCAGGATATCAAACAGGCTATCATGGAATCCCCTACTCTAATCAGTCTGGATTATACCAGGAACTTCTATATTTTCTCTTTTGCTTCCTATGACACAGTGGCAGCAATCTTGTTACAAAAATATGATGAAGGTCTTGATCACCCAGTGGATTTTTTCAGTAAATCACTCAAGGATGCTGAACTAAGGTATGATCCTATAGAAAAACAAGCATATGCTCTCATTAAGTCATTAAAATATTTCAAAATTTATATCCTCCATGCAAATTTTGTTTCTTATGTTCCTTCAGCCTCTGTGAAGGATGTCTTGACTCAACCTGATATTGATGGAAAGAGAGCTAAATGGATCACAAAGATGATTGAGTTTGACATAGAAGTGAAGCCCACTAAGCTGGTAAAAGGCCAAGGCCTTGCCAAGCTTTTGACAGAAGAGAACTGTGATCTTTTGGACATAAAATTCATTGGGGAAAGTTCATCAAGTTTGCAGACAGGGGTAGCAGCGGAAGAACAACATGACAACCATAAGGTGGCTGAGAATTTGTCTTCATGTGAGTGGTATTAAGGTATTATTCATTTTTTACAGAAGTTGTAGGTTTCTCCTGAACTTAGCATGACTCAAGCTCGAGCCCTTAAGCTCAGAGAAATTAAATTTTGCATTAATGATAATCTTTTGTATTGGAAAGATCCTACTGGTTTACTACTGAGATGTTTAGACAAAGAAGAGTCAACTAAAGTCATGCATCAATTTCATTCAAGTATTTGTGAAGGCCATCATTACTGGAAGACCACATCTCATAAAATCTTCAGGGCTGGGTATTATTGGCCTTTTATTTTTTTAGATGTGTGCGCCTTTGTGAAATCTTCTGATAAGTGTCAAAGATTCACAGGAAACAACAACTAAAATCTCTACCCCTTAGACCTATTGTAGTGAATGGTCCTTTTCAACAGTGAGGTTTAGATTTCATAGGCAAGATTAATCCTTCATCTAGTGGTCAACATAAATGGATCTTGGTAGCCACTGACTATTTTACAAAGTGGATAGAGGAAATCCCCACTAGAAATGCCACTCATCAGGTCGTCATGAAGTTTCTCTATGAAAACATTCTGATAAGATTCGGTTGCCCAAAAAAGCTAGTGATAGATAATGCAATAGCCTTCAAAGCTGATGCATTGGTTGACATGTGTAATTCAATGGGCATTCAATTGGTACACTCTACTTCCTACTACCCTCAAGGTAATGACCTTACTGAGTCATCTAATAAGAGTCTAGTCAGAATCATAAGAAAGATGTTGGAGGAGAATCAAAAGAGCTGGGATTCTAAATTAAAGTTTTCTCTGTGGGTAGACAGAGTAACCAACAAGAAATCCATAGGAACTTCCCCCTTCAAACTGGTTTATGGCATTGATGCCATTTTCCCCATTCAGCTAGTTTTACCAGTGGCTAAGTTTTTTCAGGAAGAACAAACTGAATCAAATGATATGGTGAGAAGGATGCTTGACTTGGTATAATTGCAGCAGGTCAGAGAACAACTGGTGGATAAATCAGAAGCTCATCAGAAGAGGATCAAGGATAATTTTGACAGGAAAGCAAAGGTGGATGACTTTCAGGTTGGTGATTGGGTTCTGAAATGGGATGCTCTCAAACAAGATAAAGGCAAGCATGGAAAGTTTGACTTGTTGTGGACCGGTCCTTTCATGATAACTCAAGTACAACACAATAACACCTTCATTCTGCAAAGTCTGGAAGGTGAAGAAATGTTTGGTGTCCCAATCAATGGGCGTTTTCTGAAACTTTATTTTATCTAAGGCTTCAAAGCCTTGTCATTGTAATTTTTATTTTTCAGTCTTTGTTTTTGCAAAATAACTCCATGCCCAATGGAAACACTAGTAGATAGGTTTGAGTTTTCATTTTTCAGGAAAGGCATTGGTTTTGTGGTTCTTGAAACCTCACAGGGAGGCTTTCACCCCCAATAGGAGCCAGTGTTATCTCCTCAAATAAATCGATTGAGTTTTTTTATTTTAGGTGATAGGATGTCTTTTAAAAAATTTTTTTTTTAATATTTTTAAAGCTCATTTCTCAAAGCTTTATGCATGTAATAAAGTTTTGTTTTGTTTTTATTGGATCTAATTTGAATCTTAGGTTTCGGTGGCTTAGGCGAACATTTCGATTGTTCATTAGCCACCAAAAACCTTAGCTTTCAGTAGCTTAAACAAAGGAAGTCAGGGCTATTTTAGCCACCAAAATCGCAGAAGCAGGGAAAGAGTCAGCACATCCTTTCACACGTTTCAACCGTCGGGTTTGAAGTTTTATAATTGCAATAAGCCGCCGAAAAGACAGGAGAAGGAACCATTCATGACTGGGAGCTGATCTCTGTATGATATAAGCGAATCTTTTCAGATTGTTGTATCATCAAGACATATGCTTATGTACCCTCCATCATTACAGTTATCGACCATGAATGTTGCAAATCACAAACCGTTCTGTTGCATCCCTTGTAATCAGCGCCATGTTCTAAAGCTCGCATTAGTTTTCTCTTTTCTGTCATAGCCGAGTTGAATCTCCCTAACTCTACACTGTGTAAATCTCCCCCGAAATCCATTCCTTCGATCACGGGTGTAAAGAAGCATTGTGGAAAATGAAGAAAGGAGCGTCAACCCCGAGGAAAGCGCTTGACGACATTAGTTACTTGGAATCACACCCGGAGGTATGTCAACTATTTAGGGATGCAGGGTGTTTTTGCAAAAAATTATAGAGTTCTCATCAGTAGGTGGTAGAGGCCTTTTCTCTTAATTTTGATGGAAAGAAAACAATCATAGGTCGGGATGAATTTGAGATAGATGAAGCCCTCATAGCTGAAGTGATAGAGCTTCCTAGGACTTGAGAAAAATGGTTTAAAACTATTGTCACTAAGAATGTTGAATTCATGTCTTATTTGAAACCAGAACACAGGGGTTTGATATGGAAGAAAGACATTCTTGTGTCTTTCCTTGAAGAGAAGTGGCAACAGTTGCTAAAATCCATAATGGTTTATATAACTTGTGAAGAGATATATAACATAGTGGTGATTTACCATTTTAAACTCATAAATCATTTGACTGGTAGAAACCCACTCAATTTGCCCTATTTTCTCCACAGAAGCTTATCCAAAATGGCTCATCAAGTCAAGGCCAAGCCCAATCAAGTTGCAGGTAGATTATCCCACCACAGTATGATTAAACTTTTGGTTTGTGAGCTATTGCAAAGAAGAGGCAAAGAGTGGAATTACTTCTTGTTCTGGAATGATTTCCATACTGAGGTATAGCCAGAGGGTAAAAAGAGTCCTCATTACAAGAAGTCTTCTACTCCTAGAAGTGGAAAGAGGAGGAGGAGAGCTATCTCTCCAGCTCGAGTTAATCAACCCTCTCCTTCCTCTAAGCTTAATAAAACTAAGAATAAATTGAATTTCAACAATGAAAAAGAAAAGGCCAAAGAATACCAAGTGAACAAAAGCATTCTTAATCTTCCTTAATCAGATTCAGAGGATGAAGAGCACCAGATTGAAACAGGGCATGAGGATTCAGTTACCACAGGGCGTGAAAATTTGGTTTTTGTAGATATATACACAACAAGTTATGAAGACCGTCCATCACCTACACCTCAATAAGAACAAGAACCACAAATTGTAGATGCCTCATCTAGCAAAACTGATGCAGCCGCACCCGTAGGCACGTCCGCTCACAGGATATTCTTTTTCCTCGGCCCGAGGAACACTAACCGATCCTTCTATTTCCCTATAAGGAAATCTACACCCACAGATCTCTTCGCGAGATCCCTCTCTCTTTACTTATCGGGGAATCATAACTCACGACTTCATGAGTCCAATGGTCGAGCGCTGCACTCTCGAATCCCCGAATGCCAATACAGTCAACCTTGACCCTTTCCTTTACTCTGTCGGGACTTCTCTTATCGTGATTTCGCCACTCGCGATGTCAAGCAACTTGCTTTACCGACTCCCGACTCCCGATATGCCGAAACCCTGACACACGTGCGAGTTGACTATTCCACACTTCACCTTATCTGAAATTCGGGGTTTGCAATATCGCGAATCCGAAAGCTATTGTATCGGGACCTCTCGCCATGAAACCCTGATAGCTCGTGCCACTTGTCCACTCGTCGACTCTGATATGGCCCCACATTGTTACGTAGCTATCGGGATATCGTGTATCGCGATTTCACGATTCCCGTTGCAATGTTTTGGAGTTTCAATCCACGAAACCCCGATACACGATATACGTGTAGATCCAATGGTCCTCGTGGCCCTGATCAACGGCTCTGCCCCCCATGAGCTTCGAACCTTCCCACACTTGCGCTGTAACTTCCTTGCACCTCTGTGAGATCTGACGTCCCACGAAATGTCGCAAATTCTCCTTGGATAATACCGACCGTCTATCTTTCCCGATGAAGCCTGCGAATTGACTAACTGTTCCTCCACGAAACTCGTCACCCCTGCGTGCAAACTTGCGATGCTTGTTTAAACACTTCACGACACAAACTCCCTATGCTATCCTTCGACAAACTCAAAGGCCTATCCTTCCTGAGCTTTTTCCACGACCTCCAAGTCCTCCTGGGAAACTCTTGCATGCACTCCTTGCGGAAAACCTTCAACCACGTCTAAGTGTTGAAGTCTTCGACTTTGCGCACGCCTACAACAGTAGTCCTTCAATATTTCACTCAAGTTCACAACCTGAGACTTTTACCTGGCCTGCGCACTCCTTGCATGACTTTTGTGCCCAACTGCACCTTTGGGATGAATGAGAAAAAAATCTATCTCTATCTAAACCCTCTATCAACGCACTCCTTGCGGACACTTCAATTGCACTCCTTGCAAGAATTCTCTAGCTCAAATAGAGAAACAATTGAAACTCATTCCTTCACCCTTTTAGACTTCAATTCAAACATGAAATCATATACACAACATATAAAACAAAATGTATAACAGGAAGCAAACATTCATGAGAATATCATTCAGCATCGACACAAAGAACAGACACAAAACCATGAATTTGAATCAATCTCTTCTATTAATTCAAGTATATGTACATGGGTGTTCTTATACAACTCTCTGCATGCTCTTGATCTTCTCCTGCTTCAATAGTCTTCCTGAATAATGTTACAATGCACAATGAGGGTGTCTATATCCCGTTTTCGTCTTGCGTTCTACAACTATCTAGTCTAGAATTAAATTTCTATCTACCTGCATTAACTACTTTAAATGCCTCTATCTACTAAGGATGAGAGCTTAAGGCTCAAGGTTCGTTTACAATATACAAGTGCACCTCATCTTAATGGTTCATTTAAGATCGTGCAACAATTCCAAAGTGTTTTCAAAATTTGTGCTGGCTTGTCCAGCTGTCCTCTGCTTCCGCATTGGCTCGCTTGATGTGGGAGATGCTGCTACATCATACTCCCTCGCTTGAAAATTTTCATGGGCTCCTGTCCATGAGCTCATGCATGGTCTGTCCATGCCTTTGTATCTCTGTTTCAGTCTCCCAGCTGGCATCTTCAACTAGATGGTTCTTCCATTTGACCAGATACTCAAAGTATTTCTTTCGCCTGGTCTTTTTGCTCACTCTCTTGTCCAGTATGCATTCCATTTGCGGCTTTTCTGCAACTGGCATATGTTTCATCCACTGGATCAATGACTACTCATCTCCAGTCCCTATTTCCTCAGATCCATATGGGTACAAATCCGAGACATTGAATATCGAAGAAATTCCGATCCCATCGGGTAATTCAATCTCATAAGCATTGTCCCCAAATTTCTTCAAGACCTTGCATGGTCCGATTTTCTTCATCTTTAAATTGTTATATGTTCCTCTCGGGAACCTTTCCTTCCTCAAATGTGCTAGAAATAGATCACCAACTTCAAACTAAAGTTGTCTCTTATGCTGATCTGCTCTGCGTTTATATTCTTGGCTTGATTTCAGCAATCGCTCCTTCACCTGGCTGTGAAGTTCCTTCATCGCCTCTGCGAATTCTTCTGCATTAGCGCTCCTAGTAGCAGTTTGTTCTGAATCTCCCAGTTTAGAAACTCCTCTCAGCTGCATGCCATAGACAACTTGAAATGGACTTTGGCTTGTACTCCTGTTGACTGAGTCATTGTATGCAAATTCTGCCTGTGGTAATATGTGGTCCCACTGGTTGTGGTATTCTGTCACCAAGCTTCTCAGCAAGTCTCCCAGACTTCTGTTGACCACTTCTGTCTTCCCATCCGTCTAAGGATGATACGCTAAAGCAAATAACAGGTTAGTTCCCAGCTTCTTCCATAAGGTCCTCCAAAAATGCCCTATGAATTTCATATCTCGATCCGAAACTATACTTTTCGGAAACCCATGAAGTCGAATGACCTCCTTGAAAAACAAGTTCGCGATGTGAGTTACATCACTAGTTTTCTGGCATGGAATGAAGTGTGCCATTTTGGAAAATCTATCCACCACCACAAAGATTGAATCAACACCTCTTTGTGTTCTCGGCAACCCCAACACAAAATCCATGCTAATTGCATCCCATGGCCTTTTTGGTATGGGTAATGGTTGATAAAATCCCGCATTTTGCTTTCTCCCCTTCGAATGCTGGCAAATTCTGCATCTGTCAATGAATCCCCTGACATCTGATCACATTCCCGGCCAAAAATATGACTCATTCAACTTCGCGAATGTTTTGTCATGACCAAAGTGTCCTACTAATCCTCCACTGTGTTTCTCCTTCAACAGATTCTCCCTCATGGAGCATTTCGGAATACAAAGTTGATTGCCTCTGAACAACAATCCTTCCTAGATCATATACTCTATCCATGGGCTTCTATCTCTAAGAACTGGATTCTCAACTGCTTCATATGCCTCTCCAAAATCTGGATCCTCTGCGTACATATCCCTGAGATCATCAAAACCCAACGTTTTGACTCGGAACTCCTGCAACATTAAACACTTCTTGCTCAAAGCATCAACAACTTTGTTAGCAGTACCAGAAATGTGTTTTATCACCAAAGTGAAATTTTTCATATACTCAACCCATTTGACATGCTTCTGATTCAACTTTTCCTGTTGAGTCACAAACTGCAGGGCATAATTGTCACTGTACAAAACAAATTCTTTGGGTATCAAGTAATGCCTCCACTTCTTTAATGCCTGTATGATAGCATAAAACTCCTTATCATATGTGGAGTACTTCAATTTAGCTTCATTCAGCTTCTCGTTGAAATATGCTATCGGCCTGTCTTCTTGACTTAAGACTGCCCCGATTGCAAATCCGCTTGCATTACACTTCACCTGAAATGTCTTCAAGAAATCCGACAACACCAAAACTGGTTGTTCCGTGATCTTCCGTTTCAACAGATTGAAACTTTTTTCAACCTCTGTTGTCCAGTGAAAAGATGTATGTCGTTTCTTCATTGTATCCATCATCGATGCGCTAATTCCACTAAAATTCCTGATGAATTTTCAGTAGAAACTAGCCAAACCATGAAAACTTCTCACCTTGAAAATATACCTCGGTGATGGCCAATTATTGATCACCTCCACCTTTTCTGGATCCATCCTCAACTCATTTGCTGAAATAACAAACCGCAAGTAAATGAGCTCTGTCTTCATGAACGAGGATTTCTTCATATTTATCAACATCTTCTCCTGCTGTAACTTCTTCATCACAATAGACAAATGCTTCAAATGTTCAGCCACTGATTTACTGAATATCAGTATGTCATCCAAATACATGATGACAAATTTCTCGATGAACTCCCTCAAAACTTCGTTCATCAACCTCATAAAAGTACTCGGTGCATTTGTTAAGCCAAATGACATAACAAGCCATTCATACAACCCTTCGTTTGTTTTGAATGTTGTCTTCCACTCATCACCTTCTCTCATGCGAATCTGATGATATCCAATTTTCAAATTGATCTTTGAAAAATACTTTGCTCCACTTAAGCAATCCATTAAATCATCCATCCTTGGCAATGGAAATCTGTACCTGATGGTTATCTTGTTAATGGCTCTTGAATAAATGCACATCCTCCAGCCTCCATCTCTCTTCGGACTGAGTACTGTTGGAACATCACACGGACTCAAGCTTTTCCTAACCAAACCTTTGTCCAACAACTCCTGGACTTGCCTCTTAACTTCCTCATTCTCCTGCGACGTCAACCTATACACGGCTTTATTTGGTAAACTGGCTCCTGGTATGAGATCAATATGATGACTCACACTCCTGATCGGTGGCAATGAACGAGGTAGTTCATCCACTATGATGTCAGCGAACTCTTCTAGCAGTTCCTGAATTTCATCTGGTAAATCATCCACTCTTGTGCTAGTCAGAACAATCCTCGGCTTTCTAACCACAAAGAATTGTGGATCCTCCTTCTTCTTCACCTCATTAAGGAGTTCCTTCCCACTCATGAGAAGTACTATGTTGCTTACTTCCGGTTTCACCTCCTTATCCTTAATTGGAAGCAACATGTGTGTCCTCCCATTCTTCTCCAGGGTGTATGTGTTCATTCTCCCATCATGAATCACATTCCTGTCATATTGCCATGGCCTACCCAACAATAGATGACAAACATCGATGGGAATAACATCACACAAGATCTTATCATTATATCCTCCTATCTTGAATTCAACCAAGCATTGTTTAGTAACAGTTACCTGGTGTCCTTTCTGTAGCCACGAAACTCTATATGGGCTTGGATGATCAGTCTTCTCCAGCTCCAGCTTCTCTACCATCTCTGTAGATACGATATTATCTGTGCTACCACTGTCTACTATGACCTTGCATACCCTATCCTTGGTCTTGCAAGAAGTCCTGAAAAGTCTGGTCCTTTGGACTGAACTTTCCACCTCCTTCTCGGGTGTCAAAAGGACTTTTCACATCATCAACGATCTTCCGCTTTCAGCGTCTTCAACCTCAATATCCTACCTCTGCGCTTCGGTGATGTGAGCTTCTCCATTGTTCTTCTTTTTCTCTGGACACTCGTAAGACTTGTACCCATTCTTTCCACATGTGAAGCACGTAATTACTCCACCTCTTCCTCTTCCTCTGCCTCTAGTACGAGGAAAAAGCTTGTTATCAGCATAATCTCCTATCTTCTCATTATGCTACCCTCTCTGTTCAACATATGGCCCTCTCTGTGAGGTTCCACCTCTCTCTGCTCGAGTCTGAGGTTTCTTCCATTCCTCCTTGGGCTTCTGGGTTCTTTCCTGGGCAATTGATTTGCCTCTRGGCTGACTTCTGCCTCTGCCCCTCTGACTCTGTTTTCGGCTCAGCTTCTCCTCAGCTTTCAGAGCCATCTGATAAGCATCTTCCACCGTTCGGATGGTAACCATGCTCATCTCATMCTGGATATCATATCTCAGGCCATTCATATACCTAGMAACTTTCTCATCATCGCTCTCCCGATGACTTTCCCTGATGTTCAGTCGGTAGAATTCCTCAATGTATTCTTTCACTGTCATCTTCTGTCTCAGGTTCTGCATCCTCCTGAACAAAGTAATTTGATAGTCCCTGGGGATGAATTTCGCCTTCATATTCACGATCATCCTGTCCCAGCTCTTGATCTTTTGCTTGCCCTTGCAGCATCTATCAGGTTGTAGTTCATCCCACCACAATGTTGCATGTCCTTTCAAGTGTGTGACAACATGCTTGACTTTCTTGTCCTCTTCGACATCTTCATAGTTGAAGTATGTATCTAGAGCTCTAATCCAGTCTAGAATCTCCTCTGCATCCAAGTTTCCCTCGTAAACTGGAATGTCCATCTTTGCTCTTGCACCCATCCTAGTAATAGCTTTGATCAAACGCTTGTTTGATGCATCTTCGACTGCAACTTTTTCCTCACGTTCAGCCTCAATTTCACTTTCGGAATCACTCAGATCCCCTGCACTGGCTGTGCATCTTTGCGTTGTCTCCATGTCTTCAAGTCTTTCTCGGAGATCACGCATTTGTCTCTCCATCACTGGATCATTCATTTGCCTGCCTCTTCTTCTCGCCATTTCCCTATCCTCTGGATCGGGTGATTGTCTATCTCTCCTCGGCGGCATGGTGAATTATCCTCTTCTCTGCTACAGAAAACAAGGAATATTTTTGTGCTCTGATACCAAACTGACGCAACCACACCCGCAGGCACGTCCGCTCATAGGATCTTCTCTTTCCTTGGCCCGAAGAACACTAACAGGTCCTGCTATTTCCCTATTGGGAAATCTACACCCACAGATCTCTTCGTGCGATCCCCCTCTCTTTACTTATCGGGGAATCGGAACTCCCGACTTTGCGAGTCCAATGGTCGAGCGCTGCACTCTCGAATCCCCAAATGTCGATACAGTCAACGTTGACCCTTTCCTTTACCCTGTCGGGACTTCTCTTATCGCGATTTTGCCACTCGCGATGTCAAGAAACTTGCTTTACTGACTCCCAACTCTCGATATTCCAAAACCCCGACACACGTGTGAGATGACTATTCCACACTTCACTTGATCTGAAATTCGGGGTTCGCAATATCGCGAATCCGGAAGCTATTGTATTGGGAACTCTCGCCATGAAACCCCGATAGCTCGTGCCACCTGTCCACTCACCGACTTTGCTGTGGCCCCACACTATTACGTAGCCGTCGGGATATCGTGTATTGCAATTTCTCGATTCCCGTTGCAATGTTTTGGAGTTTCAATCCACGAAACCCCGATACATGATATACGTGTATATCCAACGATCCTCGTGGCCATGATCAACGACTCTGCCCCTCCTGAGCTTTGAACCTTTCCACACTTGCGCTGTAACTTCCTTGCACCTCTGTGAGATCTGATGTCCCACGAAATGTCGCAAATTCTCCTCGAAGAATACCGACCGTCTATATTTCTCGATGAAGCCTGTGAATTGACTAACTGTTCCTCCACGGAACTCGTCACCCCTTCATGCAAACTTGCGACGCTTTTTTAAACACTTCACGACACAAAATCCCTGTGCTATCCTTCGACAAACTCAAAGGCCTATCCTTCCTGATCTTTTTCCATGACCTCCAAGTCCTCCTGGGAAACTCTTGCATGCACTCCTTGCGACAAACCTTCAACCATGTCTAAGTGTTGAAGTCTTCGACTCTGTGCATGCCTGCAGCAACAGTCCTTCGATATTTCACTCAGGTTCACAACCCTGATACTTTTACCCAGCTTGCGCACTCCTTGCAGGGCTTCTGTGCCCAACTGCACCTTTGGGATGAATGAGAACAAAATCTATCTCTATCTGAACCCTATGTCAACGCACTCCTTGCAGGAATTCTCTGTCTCAAATAGAGAAACAATTGAAACTCATTCCTTCACCATTTCAGACTTCAATTCAAACATGAAATCATATACACAACATATAAAAGCAAATGTTTAATAGGATGCAAACATTCATGAGCATATCATTCAACATCGACATAGAGAACAGACACAAAACCATGAATTTGAATCAATCTTTTCTATTAATTCAAGTATCTGTACATGGGTGTTCTTATACAGCTCTCTGCATGCTCTTTCTCTTCTTCTGCTTCAATAGTCTTCCTAAATAATGTTACAATGCACAATGAGGGTGTCTATATCCCGTTTCCCTCTTCTGTTCTACAACTGTCTAGTCTAGAATTAAATTTCTATCTACCTGCATTAACTACTTTAAATGCCTCTATCTACTAAGGATGAGAGCTTAAGGCTCAAGGTCCATTTACAATATACAAGTGCGCCTCATCTTAATGGTTCATTTAAGATCACGCAACAATTCCAAAGTGTTTTCAAAATTTGTGCTGGCTTGTCCAGTTGTCCTCCGATTCCGCGCTGGCTCGCTTGATGTGGGAGATTCTCCTGCATCACAAACGAGTGAAGCAGAGTAAATCAAAGGAAATCAAGAAGCTTAAGAAGAAGTTAGCTGAAAAAGAAGTGTTAGAAAGGGTAATCAAAACTAGGTATGAAACCTTGTCAAAGAACTTTGCAGAAATCAACTCATCCTTGGAAAGATTGGCTCATGAAAGCATAAAGGAAAAGAAAAAGAAGGACAAAATTGTAAAAGACTACAACAACTTATGGAGAGTAGCTCAAGGATTGAAGAAAAAGGTCAGGGCTTTGAGGAAACAAACTATGTCTTCAAAACACCAGGCTCAGACACATGCTACTCTTGAAACCCTAGCAGAGGTGGCAGTTCAGTGAAATGAACCAGAGGCAACCAATAACCCTACAGTCTTTAAGAAATATGCAGAAGCCTTAAAAGATCAGCCCTAAGGCATTTTTGAGCTAAGGCAAAAGGTATTTTTTGAAATTTTGATAATTTCACTAGTCTCAGGTTTTGGTGGCTTAGGCGAACATATCAATTGTTCATTAGCCACCGAAAGCAGAGATTTCAATATTTAATTGGTCCGAATTCTATCTACTCTATCTACCGAAAGCACTGATAAGGCAGAAAGTTAATATTTTTGCATAGGTCCAAGTTTTCCTTGTCCAAAAGCCTCAAAAATGGTTCTAATCAATGGAAAATAATTAATGACACCCTTATCAAGAGTTTGTTTTGGTTTTGGATATGCTCTACAAGACAGAAAGGTAAAAAATGGTTAGCTATTTTCAAGGATATAAAGTTGTTTGACTGTCAACAGGTGGTATGTTCAACTCCTCCCATATCACATGAAATCCAGCAGCCTCGGAAGGCTCACTACACCTGACAAAGAATCTGAAGAACATAAAGATCATTGAAGGATTTGAATTGACCTAGTTTATAGGACATTTGCCTATTTTCTTGGGCCATTTATTGATTTTCTATTTTAGGCAAAATTCGATCCAGAAGTCTAGGATCTTGAAACTGTTTGTAAAAGGCTATAAATCCCAGAATATTTGAGGAACAGAGGGTTCGATTTTGAGTTCTATAATCCACTGTTATTGTGAAAAAGACACTTTCTTTAATATATTAAGCCTGCAAGCTTCTTTCACTATTATTGTTAGACTCTCTTTTAGTTTTTCTCTATGCCTATGAGTTGAAATCATTCCTTTGTCTATGTTTAATGGTCCCATGGTAACTGCCATCTTACCTTTGATTGTTAAGCAAGAATCATAAGCATCCTTTGCTGGTTTGTTGACCCATCATATATATTGCCTATATATGTTCTGGTTAATTGATTAGTTTTCTTATCCATTTGATCTACAAACCTATCTGATAATAGCTCTTGAAGGCCTTGTATTGCATGAATATAACTAGACTGTCTTGAAGATACAATCCAATGATTTAAGATATTCATCTTGATCCAAACCCACACCCAAAAATAGTAACAAAAAGGTTAAGTTACCAAGCATCTCTGAGATACAACCTAGGAGAGTGTCATGGAGTGATAACACATATCTTAGAAGACAGTTTTATTTCTACGGTAGGATTGATAGTCTTTTTCTTTGATAGGTTAGAGAACAATTTGCTTATCATAGATTAAGATTTAGTTGCTAGTCTTTCTTGCTTTCAATTAAATAGATTTCCTTTCATGAATTGGAAATAGTTTTGAATTAAGAACATAGTCCACTTGCCTCTTAGGCTAGATAGTTGTTCAAGGATAAGTTTTTATTTGATTACTTGTAGTAGAATTTATCTTAGAGTAGTTAGTTGTTTATCTTCTTTAATAGGCTAGTTAGTTGTCTTTGCTTATTTGCTTTAATAGGTTAGCTAGTTGTTTTGCTTAATTGTCTATTTTCTTTAGTAGGTTAGATAGTTGTTTTTGCTTACTTGTTTACTTGCTTTAGTAGGTTAGTTAGGTGTCTTTGCTTGCTTGTTTATTTACTTGCTTTCATAGGATAGTTTCTTATTGAATGTAGGTTGGCAAGTTAAATTAGTTTTATTTTATCATTTGCTTATTGTCATGCTTAATAGTTTCTTTTTCTTATTTCTTACTATTGAATTAGTTTTCTTTACATAGGGGTTTACTTGCTTTCTTAAAGAACTATCCATCGATCCTTCGCCCAAAAGTACTTAGGTTACATAGTTTCAATTTTCTTATTAGGGTTTGCTCATTAGATAGGCTTGCTTGAGTAGATTAGCCTTAGATAGCCACCTTCCTTAGTTAGGCTATACTCCAACCAGTCCTTCTACCTTTGGCATATATTTTTCTACAACTCTAAGTTTACTTACCCTGGGTTGAAAATTTAATTGAGGGGTTTTAGTGCATATAGAACACCCATCATTTTTGGTGTCGTTGCTGGGGAGTTGTCTCAAGGTAGGAAATAGTTAGGAATTGGATCATTTCTAAACCTTAGCATTAGTTTGTTGGTGGGGGAACTTTAAGACGAGAGGTAAGAACCTGCGCATCTGCTATAGCAGGTTCCCCCAAACCCAATGGTAGTTTTTTTTTTTTTTTTGTTTACTTTCATGAATAGACCTAGGGACCCAAAAGGTAGATATATATTAAATCTAAATATTTCAACCAAGGTTCTTTCCAACCTTTTTGGGGGGAGGAACATTCCACTCATAAACTCTACAGACTGATACCGAAAAACAAGAGTTAGCTCAACCCAAAGAGCTAAAGCAGTCTCTAAAGAGACTAAAATAGGGAGCACTATAGAACAAGAAATTGAAGCATCAATAATAGTGGGACAAGAGGCAAGACCACTCGAGCCTTCTGCAGAACCAAACAATACAACCTTTGTTTTCTTAGCAACATCAGGAGATCCTAACTTTGTGGACATCATCTTTGTGTGAACCAAGTTTTATCAAATGACAAGATGAATTCAAAAGAAACCATTAGCCCGAGGGAACTTTCTCAAATCCTAGCAGCAGTTGGGGTTTGTTCTTTTCAGGAAGAACACATCTTGACAATAACCAAGAACTTGTCTATCTCTCTGAAAATATTAGAAGAGTCAAGGTCCTATGAGTTAAAAAATGATTTTCCTTGCCAAAATGCGAAGGAAGTTGAAAAATTATGGACTACATCCAATGGAGAGAAATCATTAAGACCTAATATTGAGGAGTTCTCAACATCCACCTTTATAGATCCTTTATGTAATTCAGAAATAAACCATCAAGAAGAAGATGATATTCATAGCATGATGAAGGAGAGCATAGAAATTACTGTTGATGAACATCAAGATTACATTGAAATTTGGTTTCAAGAGGTCATCAGGCCACAATACTATTCTCTCCTTCAACACCTTCTGATGCCAAAACAAGTAGGTTGGTTGGTTCTTCATATCCAGGTAATCAATGTGGTGACTTTTTCATATATGGATATGAGTATGTTTCTTATCTTTCTTCGCACATGGTTACATTGGAAGAGTTCTTACACTTGAATAAATATTTTCCCTTTCTTTTTAGGTAGGGTAGGATAGTAAATAAAAGATACATGTTGTTAGTTTAGCTTAGAAGTCTAATGTAGCCTCATTTTACATTTTCTTTTAATAAAACAACTATGAGATACATGTTCATATGACTTGATCTCATTGATCTCATTAGTTTATTATATTTTAGAGTGTCATTTTTGCAAATTGTTTTAGAGATCTCTGTAGGTATTTATCTCACCAAGAGTAGACAGTTCAAGGAAATATAAAAGAAGGATTTTTCTTCAAAACATTGTTACACTTGAACCTTGTTCCTTGCTCAACATCAAATGAATAATGAGTTGTTGTAATTAGCCATGTTTTTGCAAATATTTTCATCTTTTTCTCAAGGCATCTTAAATAGCAGTTTCTCTTGACCCTTCACCACTATATAAGGAAGTGACACTGTAACCATCAAGCTTAGAGGTCTCTCATACAGTTTCTCCAAGAAACATGAGTAAGTGAGTAAAGTATATTTATTAAAGAGTAACAGGGAGGTCTGATTAGCAGTTAGTCATGGAAACATCACAATAACTTACAAAAGAAGAAAGTGAGTTGAGCCTAGAGATACCTTTCTGTTCTTTCTCAATGATACCATCCACTACACACTAAATAACTTGATTATATCATATCTTTAGATAGGCCATGTCCGCTTAAGTACCCCTTACATCAGGACAATCACTAAGGAATATATATAATGGAAATTCAGCCTCTAACATAAATACCATCCCAATAAAAAGAAAGAAAAAGTTGTTTTCAGAGATGTCCCCCCCATATTCTTGCATAAATAAATCTTATAGTAAAATATTAAAAGATGGAGGGCCAGTCTCTGAGGGTGTAAGAGGCTAACGCGTTGGGATACTGAATAGGTCTGTTGGAAATAGGTATCGACCTATGGTATGACTAGGTAAACCCGCTAGAGTACTGAACAGGCTTGCTCGCAGCGGGGCATTCTACCTAGCGAGGATGGTAATCTGAAAAAAAATAAATAATAAATTTAAACTTGTCTTGATGTACGACATTACTTGTAGACAAAGCTGACATGAAGTATGTATGGTTAAGCTAAGGTTAATGAACTCCATAAACTTTCCATTGGGAAGCAACTCTGAGAATATCTTGAAACTCTCTTGCCTACCTATTCTTATCTATATATAGGATCTCTTATCCTATATGTGGGGCCATCTTCTAACCGTCTCGTCAAACCAATCTGTGAAATTTATCTTTACACTTTACAAACTGTAAATTTTCATCTATTGGGAGAACTAACTGGTTTCCTATACTTTTGATTGTGAGGTGTCACAATACTTAGGTGTGGGGGAGGGATTCATGAGTTGACAAATGATAAAATTGCCTAGAAGAAGTAAATATTTGTAAAATTTTGTATTATTTTCATGATACAGGTTATTACATCAGCAGTCATTTTATTTTGAAGTGCTAAACTCATGTGTGCTATAAATTATTGTATATGTCCTTAACAGACCACTCTGTTGGTTTATTTTTGTTACAAGTTATTCATTGTAGGTTTGACATTACATTTTTTGTTACAAGTTGTTCATTGTAGGTTTGACATTACATGTTCTATGCAAGTGGATTGAGTGAGCATGGTGGAAAAATAAAAAACAATGGAACACTCTTAGCCTGCCTCAACTCCTATTCACTATGTTCGTGGCCTCTGAGGAATCAATTGCCTCAGCCACAAAGCTCCCAAGAGTTGGAGACCACTGATTTAAACACCACCAATTGCCAAGAGCTATCTATAACAGGGTTTTCAAAACCAAATTTCAGAACATCTCTAGAGCTAAGGGATACTCCAAGGAGTGGATAAAAGATGAGCTAATCAACCCTTTCATAGTCATCACCAGATTGATTACATGTGAAGGTAGATATTCCATCTTTAAAGCCTGTCAATTTTGATTATTAGTCACTTTCAGTTCAATAATCCATTGTAACTTTCCCTTTTACTTCTTGAAGAGTCTAGAGAAGATGTCTTCCCAAGTGAGGAAGGATGTAACTAATCCCCAAGAAGCCTACTACTAACCCCCCTCTAAAAATAGTAAATACCAAGAATCCTATTGCTAATTCATGGCATGAGGACGTGCCATATCTTTGGTCTAGGGTGAGTTTCCTGAGCTAAAAATGCTAAGCATTGTCCATTTGTATAGCAAACCCATGAGAAGAGGAAGTAGGATTTCTTTCAAAATTCTGTCATACTGTCTTTTTACAAAGTCTTGGGATATTATATCAACAGTTGTTTGTATTGGTATGCTAAATTATATATTGACGACATCATTGTGTGTGTTCTAAGCTGCTGTGCATTTTTATGTTTATTCTATAGAAGACGACTTATACTTAACTACTCTTTGTGACAAATACAAAGCGATTACAACTACTAAATACTTATTGTCATCTATATTCCAAGTTTATGAAAAGATGATTTGTTGTTTGAATTGTTACATATTGATGACAGGAAATAACAATTCTCTTGTTCACCATGCCTACTAGTAGAAACCAAGATTTTTGTTAGTATTTGTCAGTTTTGTCAGTCACCAATGATCAAATTTACTCTTTCATGTAGGGTTATTAGGTCAAATTGTTATATTTTGAAAATACAATTATCAAATAAAATTTGACATCTATTGGTTGTAAAATGGTCATTGGTGTGTCTAGGTTCATTAATACTCCCTCCACTCATCCAAGGTCATAAATTTTCATCATGGTCATGTCATCATTTCTTGTTATAAATTTTTAAATGATTGTCTTAGTCAAAGTTCTACTTTAAAATTGGTTTATGAAATAAGGAAGTTGAATTTGACAATATTGAAAGAGGTTTTTGTCAATAATATAACAAGGAACAAAAAAATCCTTCAGGTTATGCATCGGTGTTATAATTTGAGATAAATTTCCCAAATACAGTCTCTATAGGAGGGTTTCTGCACATTTGGACAGTTTGACTTCAAGTCAGTTTTTCAGAGGGTTGGAGAAGGAATTTGCAGTGCTTGATGGTTCCATTGTGTATAAGACATCATAAAATTTACACCCATAACACCTTAATCCCAAAAATCCTCTGGGAAGGCCTCCAAAATCCCTATCAAAGAACACATTGCGCTTCTCCTAAGAGTACACCGTGCTTCTGCAAGTTTTGAGTAACCAACTTCAAGATGGGGTTTTGAACAAATGGGAAAGTAATTTTGAAACCTGGAGGAGGTTTTTGTTAATAACATACCAAAACACAATAACCTCTCTCAATTTTTGAATATACTTTATTGTTTTGGATATATTCTATCATCTAGAGGCCTATGATTTCAGAAAATAAAACACTCTGTTTTTCCTATTTTAGTCATATTTTATTTTCGTGTTTTCCTAACAACTGGAAGTGAAGTTTTGAAAACCAAGAGAGGTTTTCATCAAGGAAATAATAAAAAACAATAAACTCTCTCAATTTCTAAATATACATTATGGTTTTGGATATATTCAATTCTCTTAGAGGCCTAGTTTTTTAGGAAATAAAACACTTTGTTTTTCTTGTTTTAGTCATGTTTTCTTGGCGTGTTTTCCCAACAACTGAAAGTGAATTTTTGAAAACCAAGAGAGGTTTTTGTCAAGGAAATATTCAAAAACAAAAACCTCTCTTAGGTTTTACACAGGTTTACTGTCTTGTAGTTATAGGTGTCACTTTGATACCTATTTTTCACAAGTTCTCTAGGCCAGAATTGTTGCGCTTATGGGAGGCCACTTTTGGAACTAATTTTGCAGAGGTAAAATTGTTGTTTTGCATGGTTTAAAGGATCAAGGGTATAATATACATCTCAAGGATTCCTCACATGTCATCAACAGCCTCCAAAAACTCCAAACCCTCCAGTTCAAGCTTAGAGAGCATGAAACACTGAGTTGTCATTTACGCCATGATAACGTTGTCCTACAAGCCGAGATGAATTCTCTACAACATTAGGTTGATGATATTACTACCACCAATAATAGTCTTTGGATGCAATTAAAACACCACAAAAAATCCTAAGTCAAAATCCCTCGGGAAAGAGGGAGAAGCTTCTAAAGCTAACCCGCCCCATCCTTCGCAAGTTTAATCATAAAGGGCAATTTCTTTTTGTTTGCAGTGGGACCTGCAAAATCTTGGGTGTGGGGGTAATGTTGGGCCTAAGATATGATCAATTTATGACAGTTATTAGACACTTTTTTCCGAATGTACATATGTGTTTTTCACGTTTTGAAGGATCTTTTTGAAGAATTTTATATTAAAATGATATGATCTACAGCAAGTGTGTATGATTCATGTTTAATGATTGTATTGAGTATAATTCATCATGTTTTTACGCTTCCAAGGATCCGATTCATGTTTTTTGGTGTTACAGGGAAAAAACGCACCACATTTCTACTTCCGACACTCAGTCTGACACTCCTTCCAACAGTCGATCCGGTACCCGGTCTGGCACTCCGTCCAACATCGTGTCCTGCACAAAAACGGTGGGCGATTTAACAGTTATGGTATTGGTGGCCAGTGGTGGGTGAATTAGAGACATGGGTTTTTCTCATGCTTATCCCCTCCAGCTACTGAACTCTTGACAACTCGATTTTGGGTTGTTATGGTGGGTGATTATTGGCTCGCTCTGTTTCGACAATTAGGGCACCATTAATGAAATTTTCCAATTTTAGAAGTGGTTTGACCCTCCCGTGGTCGACCACTTGGTCTGTAAACATTATAAATACCACCGTGGTGGTCAGATAATTGTGAAGCAGTAGAAAAAGTCATGTGTTAGATCCAAAAATGATTTTGGCTATGATTTTGTATTTTTCAACTGTCAGAATTGTATAAGATTGCGTTTTTCAAGTTTTAATGGTGAAATGATTTTGCTGAGCTCGTGGTGTGCATTTGAGAAGTGACCACGACTTGCTGGGGGGGGCACCAGTAATCTGGTAACTGCCTTTGTGTTTGTTTATGCATTTTCATAGTTTAGTTGTTCTCTTTATTTTCCTATACATGCATTTTTATTATGTTAATTAGTTTGTTGTTATAATTTAATTGCTTTGAATCTCTTTTGCAGGTTAGTATGATGAATTGTGTTAGCATGCATTAATATTGTAGTTAGGAAGGATCTGGAGATCCCTAGACTAACCCCATGTGTAATTAGATGTTAGATTATGCTTTGATTTATGATTTTATAGTCAAGTTTAAAACATAGTTTCTATTTGGGTTCTCTTCGAAAAGGATTTGATGGATGGATAGAGTTAATTTCAGTTTTTAATCATAGCTTGCTTATCTCATTTTTATATAGATCTTGTTTAATTAGTTGTTGGTTAATATAGTTGCTAGTTTACTTTTTAATGTCATGTTTTAAATTTATGTTTTTAAGCATTTCTTTATTGCAGTTTGAATTGTTAGAATAGATGTAGTATAGTTTCATTTATGTAATTTCCTTTCCTAGAATTAAATAGCAATTATATTTCTTAGTTATTGGTTGAATCTAGTTTTTCTTACATAGTATAGAAGTACAATGATAATCTCATTATATTGTTGATGATTAATAAATGAATATGCATGGTAATTGATGATTGCTTTTGTCATGGCTAAATTCTCATTGGATTTCTTAATCCATACCTTTCACTTTTCCATTGAGATTAGTGTTGATCTTATACCACTTGAATTATCCTTTGTTGTCAAGTGCCATCGAGATATCATACGACACCGGAGACATTCACACAACCACCAACATTATGTTTGAGTTTTTATAGATTAAGAAGTAATTTTCTTGCTTTCTTAGATTAAAAGAATAGTTTCCTACTTTCATAGATCAGAATAGATAGTTTCKTGCTTTTGTAGATCAGTTTCTTGCTTTCATAGCTTAGAAGATAGTTTTATTGCTGCTGTAGGATAGATAGTTTGTTTCTTTGATAGGTTAGAGAACAATTTGCTTATCATAGATTAAGATTTAGTTGCTAGTCTTTCTTGCTTTCAATTAAATAGATTTCCTTTCATGAATTAGAAATAGTTTTGAATTAAGAACATAGTCCACTTGCCTCTTAGGCTAGATAGTTGCTCAATGAGAATTTTTTATTTGATTACTTGCAGTAGAAGTTATCTTAGAGTAGTTAGTTGTTTACCTGCTTTAATAGGCTAGTTAGTTGTCTTTGCTTATTTTCTTTAATCGGTTAGCTAGTTGTTTTGCTTAATTGTCTATTTTATTTAGTAGGTTAGATAGTTGTCTTTGCTTACTTGTTTACTTGCTTTAGTAGGTTAGTTAGGTGTCTTTGCTTGCTTGTTTATTTACTTGCTTTCATAGGATAGCTTCTCATTGAATGTAGGTTGGCAAGTTAAATTAGTTTTCTTTTATCATTTGTTTATTGTCATGCTTAATAGTTTCTTTTGCTTATTGCTTACCGTTGAATTAGTTTTCTTTACATAGGGTTTTACTTGCTTTCTTGAAGAACTATCCATCGATCCTTGGCCCAAAAGTACTCAGGTTATATAGTTTCAATTTGCTTAGTAGGGTTTGCTCATTAGATAGGTTTGCTTGAGTAGATTAGCCTTAGATAGCTACCTTCCTTAGTTAGGCTATATTCCTACCAATCCTTCTACCTTTGGCATATATTTTGCTACAACTCTAAGCTTACTTACCCCGTGTTGAAAACTTAATTGGGGGTTTTCAGTGTGTTTTTAGTGCATATAGAACACCCATCAAGGGGTAAGTGAAACAATTTCATGGCCGAAAAAGTGGCAAGCCATGCAGTAGGAACACAAACTCGAAAGAACGCGTGCATGTTCTTAGGAACGCACACGTGTTCCTAAAGCCTCAGGTTTGGAGGTGGTTGAACCTCCACGAGGCATGCCATGTAGGTTTAATGGCAAGAATGCATGCACGTTCTTAAAAATGCATGTGTGTTCTTAGGAACGTGCACGCGTTCCTACTGATATTTTTTTAAAAGAGGTCATGAGCACAATTTGTGTTCATTGTGCGCAAACCATACTCGTGGTTCTACTCTTATCGAGTGAATTGATGAGCTAGAGAGGAGATAAATAGGGAGGATCTTGTCAAGGTATGTTTAATTTATCATATTTTAACTCAATTTAGTCATTTCCAATTTATTATTTTGCTTCCAACAATCAAAATTTAAATATAAATGTAATTTTGTATTTTAATTAAAAAACCAACCTAATTTAGATGCCATGGATTTTAAATTGCAACATATATAATATGATGGAGCCCATAGACAATCTAAACCACTTAGAATAAAACCAAGAAGATCAAAACCCCAACCCACCACAACCACCCAATGTAAACACTCAAATTGAAGAGCAGTTGGCTATATTAAGAATCCTTGATGAACAATTAAGGGACACTAGAGAGACTAGCAGAGTCTCCTTGGCCACTTCTTTGTAAATCATTGTGAATTCCATTGCAATTTCCAAAGGGAAATTGAACTCTATTTCTGATTATAGGGAAAAAAATGTATGAGTAATAAAACACTGGTTTGGATAGAAACCAAGTGAAAGAGTTGGGCATTTCAAAACCACAAATATTGTCTATTTTTAGGGATCTTAGATTTGGGAAAGAACTACCATTGAATAATAAACACATCTCCATCGAATGGTGCATCCATCCCCAGATTATTCAAAATTGGATGGATAGGTGGTATATAGTTTTTGATAAACCTCCTTACAATAAAAGGGAGGTTCCCTTATATTTTATAAGAAATCTATGGGCCAAGTTTATTATGGGTAAACATGTCAACTACTTTAACATTGGACAATTACAGGGGGTGGTTCTAGGGTCCGCATATGACTGAGAACATGGTAGATGCGACCTTGTGTTAGGTCCTCATCCCCCTAGGGGAATGCTTGACCCCCCTACCCAACATCCTCCTGTTGCAGAGAGATTGAAATAAGTAAAGATAGCCATTTCATCATTGACTCATATCCTGGTGCAACATAGTAGCTTTTTTGCACTATCTGGGTAGGAGGTGCCTACCAGCGACATTGATAGAGGGGTTGGAACTTCAACATGCATGACATATTACAGTGAGGAGAGGTCACATGGACATAGTAGCCATCGATGTGAACTTCACATATGTTCGAGCTGCAAGCACACATGATATTGTCCTATAGAGCCTAGTGGACAACATAGCTTCGTGGAGGAGGTTAGTATCATAACCCTCTTTATGATCTTCATCGTTATATATTTATTTTGTATTATTTGTATTTATATCGATATTTCGTTGTATGTTGTTATGTAGTTGTTACGTCTTAGCAGTAGACCCTCTACATCACTGGATGCATCATTTCCTATCCCCAACATTGATGAAGTAGTAGAGGTCGGTTTTTCATTGGGTGCACCTCATACTCAGGTATGTGTCACGTATGATAAATTCACCTTAGTCATTTATTTATTTTATGGCATACTCAGATTTTTAATGTTCTCATGTTTCTACAGAATTTGGGAGTAGGAGATGTCATGGACTATCCATCTAGGATGGACAAGTCACTTTCATCACATGTATCATGTGTAGAGTTAAATATCATATAATTCTGAAAATGTTTGTGTTTACGTTTTTGAATTTTACTAGTTGGTACTAAGAGTTCAATTTTATTAATATGTATGCAGTATGTAGATATAGTTGCTAGCTATAGTACTTTTTCACTCCTTGAGCACCCGGGCGTTGCTTCTGGGTTACCTTTTTCCATGCCTAGGGAATTGCAATCAATGGTACAACATGTGGGTGGACATCGTAGCCGACCCCCATCATTTCCATCCACCCCATCGATCGAGACTGCCACAATAGAGGTTGTCTTGGAGTAGGTTGTACAACCTAGTGCTCCATCTACTAGTGAATGTGCATCGAGGCCTAATGTAATGCCCCCATTCTGAGTCGGGCAGGCGCTACTTTGCGGAATAATAATCTCATACTTAATTCTATATATATAACATGCATTTAAGCAAATGAAACACATTTAAACTCAGATTCAGCACAAAATTACTGCTGACATAAATAATCCATGGAATTAAAACTAATTCATATGCATAGAAGAATACATGATAAATATAAATACACAGACATGAAAAACATAATTAAAACATCATCTGGTACTTGTCTTTGAAATGGTGGTAATTCCACCAACCACATGTAGACCTTCCACGAACCTCCCAGCCTTAGACCACGCTACTTATCAAGTTCAGCAATGGGTCACCCCTGAGCTGGGACTAAGCTCCATCCCAAGGCAAGGAATCCTAAGCTAGGTTGAGGTTACAGGGAAAAAGACACAGAATGACTGGAAGGATTCTTCCCAGGATGCCATCTTACGCCCACTACTTCTGGACTCTCATTCCCCACATGCCTGTTCTTCGTGGGAGTATACACCTTCACAAGCATAGTCCATTGGTGCTACACCTCCCTCTCTAGGTCTCGACAAAAGGTCATATCAGGAAGTCTCAGAGCCCAAAGCTGGTGCTAGACACTCTCTGGAAGAAACCACTTCCTAGCAAACTCTCTCACCTGGAGAGAGATGCTCACAGGCCTGACAACATGCCTCTTCCAACAACAATCCCCTTCCTCAACTGGAGAGATATTACACACAGGATAAGCAAGAACTCACACTAGCCAATAAGACACACGCAGTCCATCACTGCGTGGCCACAACAACCAACTGGGAAAACAGACACGGGCTTCCCAAACAGGCTCAACAATCATGAAATAGACTCACGGTTTTGGTTTCAGGATTGCATAAGGTGTATAGATATCCCACGCACAGGCTCAAACTATTCTGGCAAGGAATGTATTGGCTTCCTTAGGAATCAACACAGGCTTTTTGTCTTTCAGGGATGCACGATTCAGAATATGCACGAGGTCCCTTGTAGAGGTCGGACCGGTTCACGCTCAAATGGTCGCGTAGAATGGGGGAGGAACCCCCAACATGGCTCATCTCAGCCATTTTATTTGCATGTGCCTGGGTTAACACTTGTCACCCATGCAACTGCATGTGTTCCTTCCATTTGGAAGTTGCTTGTCCTTCCAAAAAGAAATTAGGATAAAACATATTATTCACATGTCTTTTGGAATAATATTAAAATATTATTCCCCAAGGGCTTAAGTCCCTAGGCTCAACACTTAGCCCCTAGGCTCCACACTTAGCCCCCTTTCCCACCTTCCAGCCCCTAATCCCTTTCCCACTCTGTGGAAGCTTAGTCCCCCATCACTCATTCATTGTGGTCAGTCTGCACGGCGGCAATGTTTATATTTTTATTAATAATGTGCATAGATACATGTAAAAAATCAGGCTCTTGGCCTTCAACACTTAGGCTCTCTGGCCTAATAATCAAATAAGCCCACCAACTTTTATAACTTGGCTCACTATCCTATAAGACATTTTTACAACTCATTTCGTAAAAAATATTTACAACTGGGATCGGCCTTGGGGACATTACAATCCCCTTCCCCTTATTTCTGCATTGTCCTCAGTGCAACTTTACACAACATCTGCAAGATTTTCAAAATTTTCAAAAAGATGCGGGTACTTTGCCCGCATAACATCTTCATGCTCCCATGTTGCATCCTCAGGACCATACCAGGTCCACTGGACCTTTACAAGCCCTATAGCTCGATTCCAGAGCTGTTTTTTTTTCCTGTCCAATATGCGCACATGATGCACTTGCAGGACACCTTTGGGTTCCACCTGAATCACATTCCAATCGATAACATGATTAGCCTCAGGTATATATTTATTAAGCAATGAAGCATGAAACACATTATGTACAGTCATAGATGCAGGTAATGTAAGCTTATATGCAACTAGCCCAATCCTTTCCAGGATTTCAAATGGCCCACAAAATCTTGCTGCCAACTTGGCGCAACTTCTGAGCTTCAGGGAACTCTTGTTAGTTTTCAATTTCAGGAAAACATGATCACCCACTATGAATTATCGGTGGGTTATGTTCTTATCAGTATAACTTTTCTTCCTGTCTTGGGCAGATTTCAAATTCTGTTTAATTTTTATCATTTGGTCCTCCATCTCCTTGAGCAATTCTGGCCCAACTATTGCTATGTCAACTGGATTATCCTAGCTCACTCGAGTGTTGCACTTTCTTCCATAAAGTGCTTCAAATGGACTCATTTTCAACGATGCATGATACCCATTATTGTAGGCGAATTCTACCAAATGTAGGTAGTCTTCCCATCTTGCTGGTTTGTCCATCACATACATTCTCAACCTGTCCTCTATTACTCTGTTCACCCTCTCTGTCTGTCCATCAGACTCAGGATGATACACTATACTAAAATTTAGATTCATTCTGAATCCTTTGAACAGTCCTTTCTAGAAATTCGAGGTGAATTTCGGGTCCCTATCAGACACAATCGTTTTAGGAATTCTGTGCAAGTGTGCCACTTCCTTTAAGAAGATATCAACAACATCTGTTGCATTGTGAGTGGTTTTCAGTGGAATAAAATGGGCAGCTTTTGTAAGCTTGTCCACCACAACCATGATCGAATCGTGTTGCTTGCTCGTTCTGGGCAATCTTGTAATAAAATCCATGGTCACCACTTCCCACTTCCATTCTGGAATGGGTAGAGGCTGAAGCAACCCTGCTGGGTGCCTATGCTCAGCCTTAACTTTCTAGCATTCCATACATCTGGTGATGTATTCAGCGATCTCCCTCTTCAAACCCGACCAAAAGTAATGGCTTTTGACTGCTGCCATAGTCTTCTGATATCTAGGGTGTCCAACATACGTCACATTATGCATTTCTTTTAGAATTGCAAGTTTCAATTCCTGGACATTGGGTATATACACTCTATCTTTATACAGAAGTAATCCATCAGCTTCCAAGGTGTAGCTTTCCCTTTTTTGTGGCCTTTCACTCTGCTGTAGCTTTACTACCGAATCTCTGTACTGCAAATCTGCATTTGCTGCTCCCAAAATTCTATCCTTAATATCAGTCTTGTACATGCTAATGGCTATAGCATGTAAGTCATGCACTTTTCTGCTGAGTGCATCAACCACCTTGTTTTCCTTCCCCTTGATATGCTTGATATCAAAGTCGTATTCGCACAGAAATTCCAGCCACCTACTTTGTCTAGCATTTAAGGTTGGTTGATCAAACAAGTATTTCAGACCATTGTGGTCTGTTCTCAATTCAAATCTCCTTCCCATGAGGTAATGTCTCCATTTCCTTAGAGCGTGGACGATTGCTGCCAGCTCCAAATCATGAGTGGCATATATATTTTCATGCTCTTTCAGCTTCCTGGACTCATAACAGATTACAAATCCATCTTGGCTGAGAACTCCTCCCAACCCTTCCTTACACACATTTGTTCACACCATGAAATCTATATTCGGATCTGAAATCCTCAATATTGGAGCACTGGTTAACAGTTGCTTCAATTGCTGGAAACTGTTCTCACACTCTTCAGTCCACTAAAACTTCTTCTCCTTACTTTGCAAGGAAGTCATAGGGTGAGCTATCTTTGAGAATCCTACGATAAACCTTTTGTAATATCCCTCCAGACCCATAAAGGATCTAACTTCTGCCACATTCCTTGGTGCTGACCATTCTCAGATGGCCTCAACCTTCTCAAGATCCACGACGATCCCTTCCTCTGAAATAATGTGCCCCAAGTAATGGATCTGCCTTTGATAAAATGAGCATTTGCTCAATTTGGCATACAATTGGTGTTCTCTCAACACTTGCAGCACCCGTCTCAGGTGTTGTTCATGCTCTTCCTCTGACTTGGAATACACCAAGATGTCATCCAGGAAGACTATGACAAAGTTGTCTAAATAATCCCTGAATATACCATTCATCAAGCACACAAAAACAACAGGTGCATTTGACAGTCCAAACGGCACCACTGTGAACTCGTAATGACCGTACCTTGTTCTAAAGGTGGTCTTGCTGATGTCCTCATCCTTTATTCTTACCTGGTGATATCTTGATCTGAGATCTATCTTCAAAAATATTTTTGTACCTTTCAACTGATCGAAAAGATTGTCGATCCTCGACAGAGGATATTTGTTCTTGAAAGTTACTTTATTCAACTATCTAAAATCAATGCACAGCCTTAACGTCCCATCCTTCTTCTTCACGAATAGGATCGGGGCACCCCAAGGTGACACGTTGGGGCGAATGTACCCCTTCTTTAGAATCTCTTCAAGTTGCAATTGCAACTCTTTTAGCTCTGGCGTACTCATTCTATATGGATCTTTCGACACTAGAGCTGCTCCAGGCATCAAATTTATAGAAAAATCTATGTCTATCTTCGGAGGTAGTCCAGGTACCTCCTAAAATACGTCCTTGAACTCTGTGAGTACCTCATGGTCTCCAATCTTTGAGACTTCATATCTGGATGCTTCCTCCACACGGGCTGCAAATAATTGACAACCTTTCCTGTAAAACTTCTTCAACTGCATGGCTGAGATTTCTCTAACAGCCACAACCCTGGGAATTCCTTGGACTATTTTCTTATTTCCCTCCTCATCCAGGCATGTAAACCCCTTGTTATGACAGTCCAGGAAGTCATGGTGYTGGTCCAACCAGTCCATTCCAATTAAACAGTCATAAGATCCTAAAGGTAGAATATTCAATTCAACCTTCGTGCTCAGTCCTTTCATGTCCATAGGACAGGACTTCACCAACTCAGTGATTTTYCTCTTCGTTCCTGTAGMGAACTGCACTAACCAAGACTTTTCATGTTTGCTTCTTGATAAATGCAAACTTTCCACCACCCTAGGATCTACATAACTATGGCTAGCCCCTAAATCGATTAAAATAATAAATGGTCGGTTGTTAATCATACCTTCCACTTCAATCATGTGCGATTGAAATTCACCTTGTTTGTTGTCCAGGGCTGCGTAGATCCTTGGCATTCTACTGCCCATGTCCTCCACTATTCCATCTTGTTGAATAGTATGGACAGTTCTTGCTTTGCCATTTTTATGGGGACAATCTCTGTATTTGTGGTTCCCTTTACAACCCCAACACTGAATGGGCATCTGTCTCTGCCTTTGTTCCCCCACTTTAGCCATTCTCGACTCTCTAAATGATAGATTTCCTTGAGGACTATTTCTGAAAAAGGGAGGTTTGTTTCCCTTCTTCCTCTGTTCCTTCTTAAACTTCCTCTGGTCATCCCAAGCCTTCAAAAAAGGCTTTTCTCTTTGTTTTTCATATAAGCATTTAGCCCTTCTTATTGTTTCTTCCATAGTCTTAGGATCATCATACTGAATCTTGTCACCAATGGCAGGTGGAAGTCCACTCATATAACTCTGAATCTTGACAGCCTCATCTTTGATGAATGGAACATACTTCAGTAGTTCTAAGAAACTTCGTTCGTATTCATCAATGGTCATGCTGCCTAGCTTGAGTTCGTAGAACTCCTTCATCTTTCTATCATAGTATCTTTTAGTCAGGTATTTCTTCTCGAAATATCCCTTGAACTCCTTCCAAGTAACATCCTTCTCTCTGATGTGCTGCACCTACACAAATTGATCCCATCACATGGATGCTTTTCCTTTCAATTGATACATCGCAATTCTTCCTTCTACATGAGCAGAATAATTCTACAGTTGGAAATATTTCCTTATGCCAAGCAACCATGTTTCAGCATCTTCCTCCTTATTATGTTCTCCATCGAATGTTGGAGGTTTGATCTTGTTCATCTCCCATTTCAATTCATCCACTCCAGATATTCGATGATTTGTGGTAGGAGATGGGCTTGAACTACTGTGTGCTTCCCTATTGGAATGTTTTGGGGAGTGACGATGATGCCTGCTACCACTCCTCGATCTTCTTTTTCTCTCAAGGGTCCTGCGACTCTCTGTTTTTCTTGTGTCACTCTCCTTTTCCAATTTCCTTTCTATTCTTTCCAGGCTCTTCAACATCTTTAAGTTGAATTCACCCTGCCTATCCCTGACTTTCATGAGTTTTCGCCTATCATCTCGGCAAGCCTGGGCATCTCTCTGCAATCCTTCAATGATTTTCATTATATGTCCTTCCTTATCCAATTATCTTCCATGCCCATTGGAGTTCGATCCTTCAACTCCCAAGTTGACATCCCTTCCTTCTCTTTCATCCTCTGATTCAGACACAATCTGCACCTCTTCCATTTCTATACTCGGCTGTCCTGACACTCGTTTAACTCTGCACACACAATGTGCAATCAACCGAAGTTTGTCAGGCCTTAAACCCTTAATAATAACCACAACATTCATTAACCAACGTGAATAAGAAAATGTTTCAAATTCACTAAGTTTTCTGAGCCCTTCTTGGCTCTGCAAATTTTCTTGACTTTGGGACTTCGGGATTTTTGTCCACGAGGATCCAATAGTTAAATCCTCGACAGTTCTTATGTCCTTAAAAAAATTTAGGATTTTGAAACTTCAGTGTTTCAGGTTTCAGGGTTTTTGGTCCTCGGAGGTTCTCGCACTCGCTTCCCTCTTCAGCTCCCAACTCCCGAACTTCCAACCTCTCTTCCCCTAGGCCTACAACACAGCTATCGCCAACCCCGGTAGGAATTTCAAGACTCATCACTTCAGGTTTTCAGGTCTTCGATACCCGAGAGTTCACAATGCAGTGACTCCCAACCTCATGTCACTCCAACTCCCGAATTCTGAAATTCCAATTTACTTTACTCTTTGGGCCCACAGCACAGCTATCGCCCTTAACCATGGTAGCACGTGGTACATTCAAAAGGGTCCACGTCACCTTCGGTGACATCATCGGGTCCCACCTTTCTCTCTTTTCTTCTTGACCCACTGGCACATGGTACACAACCATGTGTCCACATTGATTCCAAGGCAATCCAATGGTTAGAATTCTCTCAGATCTACGACGCAGATCCTTTCATCGTTTTCTGGATTTTGTGGTTTTGGGTTTTCGGTAACTGGGATTTCGCGATGTAGAGACTCCAAATCTCTTGTCATTTCAATCCCTGAATTCTGAAATGATCCAATGGTTCAAGTTCCTCTTGTACGATCTACGGTGTAGATCGTTTCAGGATTTTGGGTTGGTTCTTCCGTCTTCGAATATTTCGGGACTTCGGGTTTTCGGTAACTGGGGTTTCATGACTTGCGTCAATGAGGGATCTTTCCCTTTGGTTTCCCATATGCTGAAATGCTAACTGGCGACCACGTGTCCCTCCGATAGACGGTCCTCACGATTTCAAGATTTCGTGTACCACGATTTCCACACTCCTGTGCAACTCCAAAGGATTTTAAGCCTTGTGCACATTATCTAGATCTGACAGTCATGAGGGTTATCCTTTCCTCCTGAACAGATCCTATGGCTCCAACACCTCATGCGTTGAACTCTCTTTCTCTCCCGGTGGCCATATACCACACCAGGTGCGGTTTCATAACATCGCTACACCTCCTGAGCTTGGTAACACGGTCAAGTAACTCCTTGACACTCAGGAGAATTCAAAGGTTTGAAATTGGTCCTCCAGACACAATTTCTCCTCAAACCCTCGGTCCAAAGACCACTCAGCTGGCCCATCTAGGCTCAGCGTCGAAAACTTGGCTCTGATACCAAACTGTAACGCCCTCATTCCGGGCCGGGCATGCACTACTTCGTGGAATAACAATCTCATACTTAATTCTATATATATAACATGCATTTAAGAAAATGAAACACATTTAAACTCAGAGTCAACACAAAATTACTGTTGACATAAATAATCCATGGAATTAACACTAATTCATATGCACAATAGAATACATGATAAATATAAATACACAAACATGCAAAACATAATTAAAACATCATCTGGTACTTATCTTTGAAACGATGGTAATTCCACCAACCACGTGCAGGCCTTCCACGAACCTCCCAGCCTTAAACCACGCTGCTCATCAAGCTCAATAGTGGGTCACCCCTAAGCTGGGACGAAGCTCCAACCCAAGGCAAGGAATCCTAGGCTAGGCTGAGGTTACAGGGAAAACAACACAGAATGACTGGAAGGATTCTTCCCAGGATGCCATCTTACGCCCATTACTCCCAGAATCTCATTCCCCACATGCCTGTTCCGCCCGAGAGTATAAACCTTCACAAGAAAATTCCATCGGTGCTACACCTCCCTCTCTGGGTCTCGGCAACAGGCTAGATCAAGAAGTCTCAGAGCTCAAAGCTGGTGCTGGACACTCTCTGGAAGAAACCACTTCCCAACAAACTCTCTCACCTGGAGAGAGATGCTCACAGGCCTGACAACCTGCCTCTTCCAACAACAATCCCCTCCCTCACCTGGAGAGAGATTACACACAGGATAAGCAAGAACTCACACTGGCCAGTAAGCCACGCATAGTCCAGCACTGTGTGGCCACAACAACCAACTAGGAAAACAGACACAGGCTTCCCAAACAGGCTCAACAATCACGAAATAGACTCATGGTTTTGGTTTTAGGATTGCACAAGGTGTATAGAGATCCCATGAACAGGCTCAAACTGTTCTGGCAAGGAATGTACCGGCTTCCTTAGGAATCAACACAGGCTTTTCATCTTTCAGGGATGCACGGTTCAGAAGATGCACGAGGTCTCTTACAGAGGTCAGATCGGTTCACGCTCAGACGGTCGCATAGAATGGGGGAGGAACCCCCAACATGGATCATCTCAACCATTTTATTTGCATGCACCTGGGTTGACACTTGTCACCGATGCAACTGCATGCGTTCCTTCCATTTGGAAGTTGTTTGTCCTTCCAAAAATAACTTAGGATAAAACATATTATTCACATGTCTTTTGGAATAATATTAAAATATTATTCCCCAAGGGCTTAAGTCCCTAGGCTCAACACTTAGCCCCTAGGCTCCACACTTAGCCCCCTTTCCCACCTTCCAGCCCCTAATCCCTTGCCTACTCTATGGAATCTTAGTCCCCCATCACTCATTCATCGTGGTCGGTCTGCACACCGGCGGTGTTTATATTTTTATTAATAATGTGCATAGATATATGTACAAAATCAGGCTCTTGGCCTTCAACACTTAGGCTCTCTGGCATAATAATCACATAAGCCCACTAGCTTATATAACTTGGATCACCAACCTATAAGAATTTTTTACAACTCATTTCATAAACAAGATTTAGAACTGGGCTCGGCCTTGGGGACATTACACCTAAGATATTCACGGTGAGATAATGCATTGATGATAATTTTTTATGTTTCATGAATTTGATTTTACGCATGTTTTTTAAATTTTCTTGACTTGATCCTTGTAACTAATGTAGGGTGGCATCACAAAGAGACTGGGGTCATGAAGGAGGGTAAGACCCTCACAAATGTAAGTAGCATATGCAATGGGTTTTCTTAGGTTAAACTACAAAGTATCATTTTTCATGTTTATTAATTCATTGAGGAAAGAAACTTATAACAATGTTTATTCTTTATGTAGTCTCTAGAGCATTGAAGCATGCCCAGATGTAGAACCTCTCAAGCTGCTTCCTCAAACAAGAGAATAAAGATTGATTTCCAATATTCTCTTGAGGGTGGCAGTGGTCAATGATTGACCAAATATTGCCATTTTGTATCTAGGCCATGATATGGATGTTTTTTTTATTTTTTATGTTAGGACACTTGTTGTTTCTTTGTATATTGGCCACGAGTTGCCATTTTGTAAAAAATGAACAATTTAGATGATGTTGAATACACACACACACAGATATATATATATATATATATATATATATATATACATTTCAGGGCACGTTTTTTATGAATCTCATTGTTTTTGAATTTTATGTTGATGAATGTATGAATTTCAAAGTGTATGAATTTTATGTGTATTAATCCCTTGTTTTTTTTCTAAAGTGATTATAAATACTTACGTTACACATTAACGAATATCTTGTGGTGGAAAAGATTGCTAAGTGCTAAATCCATAACCAATTAATGCTTCTCAAGTAGCATTGCTTTCTAATCAACCATGTATCTCTACACCATCGATATATCATTCCTTCTAAATTATTTGCATGAATGTTGTGGATATCCATATTCTAACTAACAACCAACAATGCATGGACTACCTCTTGAATTACCTCCATCTAAATCCAATGACAATCCACACTCAAATAGTGGTCACTTGAAAGTATTGTGACCTAAAAATGACATATTACAATAATTTATTATAGAAATAAATTTTGTCATTTATCTTCTACATAATTTGAAATCACTTAACAATCTCAGCTCAATGTTATGTAAAATTAAACTCATAACTAGTACTATAATTACTCAATTACGAATATTGTAATATCCCTAAGGCCGAACCCCAATTGTAAATGTAAATGTGAGTGTACTTAAGCTGGTGAGTTGTTATATATATTTTGACATGCATCTTCCGTGGTGTAGTGCACGCATGTACTGCGCAGTAAAATGAGGAAGTGTGTGCATTCTAGGATACCGCGTGAAACATCTTAAGTGCGTGCAAAATAGAGGCAAGGGAGCCTTGTGTATTTGGTATGTTTTATAGGCTGGTGAGACAGTATTATAAGATAGGATGCTTATGTTTTGATTAGGCTGGAGAGCCTAGATGTTAGAGGCTAGTGCGCCTGTTTTTGTACATATCTCATATTAATATATGATACATTGTTGTGTGTAGACTGACCATGATAAAAGAGATGGGGGACTAAATTCCACTCGTTAGGGAAAGGGAGGGGCCTAAAATTTAAGGAAAAGGGGTTGAGCTATGGATCTTAAGACAAAAAGGAATATTATATTAATATTTCCTTAATCATAAAGTATGGGTAATTATTTTATCCTAAGCTCCGAAAGTTGGGGCCAGGTGGGCCAAAATAGCTTCATATGTGACAAGTGTCGAGTTGGATACATGCATATATATTGTTGGACTTAGCTCATTTTTTTTGGGGGGGGGGCATCAATCATCCATCCTTCATCCACACAATCAATCATCTACGAGTATTCGCAGCCATTGAGCTATCCATTGTATCTTCATGACTTTACCTGAACCCATATCCAGAGTTTTTTCGGTTTGGTAACTGTTAGTTGGGAGAGAGATTGAAGAAGTAGGCTGTCAGGCCCATGGGATATTGAAGAAGCGGGTTGTCAGGCTCGTGGGATATTGAAGAGGTGGGTTTTCAGGCCCATGAGAAATTCTCTGGGTGAGAGAATTGTTGGGGATTGATTCCTGAAGGTGTTGAACTACAGCTGCAGGACTCTGAGACTTCCTATCCGGTCTATTGCTGAAGCCCTGGAAGGGAAGTTGGGTAGCTGAGGGACTATTAAGAAGAGAAGGGGAACACTTCCTTGGGTGGGACATGCATGTGGGGAAGGAGGGACTATAGGCTGTTAGTTGAGTGAGCACCTGAGACAGAGTCTTTTCTGTTGTTCATGAGCCTTATCCCAGTTATGAATTCCTTTACCTAGGTGGAGTTTAGTCCTAGCTTGGGGGTGAATCACTGTTGAGAGTGATGAACAATGTGGTCTAAGGCTGGGAGGTTCGTGGAGGGTCTGCACATAGTTGGTGATATTCTCACAAAGATAAGTGTCAATTATGTGATAATTTTACTTGGTGCATTGTTATTCACGTGTTATTATTATGGGTTTATCCTATGCGTGATTATAACTGTCTGTATGATTATGGATATTGCATGTATATGCTGCATGTTTATGTATACTATTATTTCAGTATGAATCTCTACATTTACATAACGTATTTGTTTGTTCACGTTTGATATATATAGCTTCTACAAGAGTTCTGCGCGTGAATATGTTTAATTGCACATAGACATTAATTTATATGTGACATTGCTTAGTTAAGATGCTAAGTATGTTACAGTATGTTTCATTGGAGCATGAAAGAGTGTTCTGGAGTAGCATGGCCTGGCCTGGGTGGTCGGGGATGTTACAAATTGGTATCAGAGCTTCAGTTTTTAACACTGAGCCTGGATGGGCCGAGAAAGTTGAGTTGAAGTGAAATGACACAAAGGATTTATTTCAAAGTGGCCAAATTTCAGTGGGTAGAGCGTCCATGGAAAAAAGTAACAACAATTGGACGAAAATGGGGAAAAAGCCCAATTTCTGTGGGTGAAATCATGAGAAAATAGAGAAATTCATCCAAGTGATGAGATATTACTGATTTAATATCTATTCTAGCAAATTCAGACTTAGAATTTCTCGAATTTGAAGTTATAGTGAAACTATGACAGATGGAGCGGAATTCATAATTAAAATTCCCAATTCGTGAAGCGATTTGGGTGAATTCGTTCCAAGAAATGTCAACCACAACGATCTGTTGTTATAGAGGTTGAGATGGTGTTATCAGGGAGAAATTAAACGAATTTTATAGTTGCAGAATGTCTATGGTGAATTGGGAAAAAGCCCCAATTTCTGCTGCGGAATCCATGAGGAATCGATGCACATAAAGATGAATGTGCACAGGAGGGTGCACTAAAATTCATGTGGCACAGAGAAAATCTCGGGACAGGTAAAATTTGGCACTGTGTGACAAGGTATTGGTGTACCGATGCGCGTGTTAAATTTTGGTGCTGCGCATAAAAATGATAGCTTGTAGGTGCACGCGATAAAAATTTAGTACCACGCAAAAAATTATGGTGTGAGGGTGCGCGCGGAAAATTTTGGCACCACGTGGAAAATGTTGGCGTGCAGGTGCACGCGATAATTTGTGGTGCTGCGCAGAATAATATTGTGTGCGGATGCGTGCACTAAATTTAGCATTGCACGGTGTGCACACACATAGTAATGGTGCACGTGGTGTGCGCAGTATTGCAAAGCACACTATGAGTATAAGTTTTCTCACGACAGTGTAATCAATGATGCACGCAGATTATAGTGCACAGTGGGGGCATATTGAACTTTGGCATAGTGCAATGAATAGATCGAAATGCATGTGGAATATCATTACGCAATACAAAAACTGTGCACAACAGGTATCAGTGCAAGAACCAAAACTGGGCGCAGTAGTTTTGCCATGTGACACAAAAGTGTGCGCTTGTTATTGGTATGACGAAGAAGTGATATGTAGTGGTTTTTAAGTGCATGAAGAATGATTTCACTGGTGATGTTGTAGCACATGGAAAATGCAGGTATACAAATTGAAACTTGTGCATGCGAAGTTGTTTGAAGGGGAAAGAACAACAAAAATAGTGAAGGGTAAATTATAAGACCCAACTAGCTCCATGAAGCCATAACTTTCTGCTCGGGACTTGAAATTGTGCATGTGAGCAAGTGTTGGAAAGGTATTGGCTAGTGGAATATAACTATCCACCTAGAAAAATCATTTGGGAATTCAATATTTCAGAAAATCAGAAGAAAGGACTCTGATAAATTATTGAACCAAAATGGTTCATATTTTTCATAAAATTGTTGAAACAGTCAGTCTAACAAGTTTTGTTGGCTGCACATTTTGTAGAGTTAACAAAAAATAGATCAGATCAAGACCAGTGCAGGAGTCCATAGGAATGGAAGAGGCACAAGGGAATTATAATCAGCAAGATGAAGTCAGAGGGATGGATGTCCATTTGAGCATTGAAGGAACAAACTCCAATGGACATGGAGAAGAAAGGGATGAAAACCTAAATATGGAAAAGACCATTAAAAATTTACAGAAGGATGTTCAAAGCCATAAATCCGATAATGAAAGGCTTATGAGAGCAAGGAGCAACATGATGACTTCAACATGAAGTTATTGGAGAGCTTGAACAAAATAGAAAAGAAATTGGATAAGGAGAGT
Source organism: Picea engelmannii (assembly GCA_009831015.1). Taxonomy (NCBI): domain Eukaryota; kingdom Viridiplantae; phylum Streptophyta; class Pinopsida; order Pinales; family Pinaceae; genus Picea; species Picea engelmannii. The sequence goes on from ML798168.1 coordinate 184,656, forward strand.
GGCTCGAGCAAATCGGAAAGTCACAAGTCTCATGATGAGGAAAGAAAAACAAGAAGTGTTAGCAGGCATCACCACCACTCCCCAAGGAATTCCAATAAGAGATCACACAACAACTCAAGTCAATCACTTGTCATAAAACATGAGAGGTTTGGGGTGGATGAACTGCGAGGTGAAATGAACAACATCAAACCTTCTACATTTGATGATGAGCACAAAAAGGATGAGGATGCCGAGACGTGGCTACTGGGCATGAGAAATTATTTTCAATTTCATAATTATTCCTCTCATGCAGAGGGTAGAATTTCCATCTATCAACTCAAAGGAAAGGCATCCATGTGGTGGGATCAACTTGTGCAGGTGAAACACATCAAAGAGAAAAGTGTTACTTGGAGAAGATTCAAGAAGTATTTTGAGAAGAAATACTTGACCAAGAGATACTATGACAAGAAAACGAAAGAGTTCTTTGTGTTGGACACACCTACCACACTTAGAGGGGGGG
>ML798168.1:213664-232021 GCA_009831015.1 Picea engelmannii
AAGGTGCATTTGTAAGGCCAAAAGGCATGACCAAAAATTCATAATGGCCTTCATGAGTTCATAATGTTGTTTTTGGGATATCTTCTTCCTTCATTCTAATCTGGTGATACCCTGAACGAAGATCCAACTTTGTGAAATAGATTTCTCCATGTAGTTCATCTAACAATTCATCAATGATGGGAATAGGAAACTTATCTTTAATAGTGATCTTGTTGAGCTCTCAATAATCTAGACACATACACCATGAGCCATCTTTCTTGAATACCATTACCACTGGTGTAGAGTAAGAACTTTGGCTAGGTCTAATAATGCCAACCTCTAACATTTCTTCAACGATGCGCTCAATTTCACTCTTCTGGGCATAAGGGTATTTGTATGGCCTGATGTTAGGAGGAACACTCCTAGGAATTAGGTGAATATCATGATCATGATTTTGAGTGGGTGGAAGACCTTTGGGAATATATTCAAATACTTTGGAATGCTTATCAATGATCCCTTGGAGATCTAGAGGAATAGATGTCTTAGATGTTTGAACATCTAGTGAGCATAGTTGTGCAATAACACCTCGATATCCCTTTTTCAATAATTTTGTCATGCCATTAGAGCTTATCACCTTACCAGGTTTCCCTTTGATACCTCTTAATTGAATTTCTTTTCCTTCCAATGAAAATTTCATGAAAAGTTCTTCAAAATTAAAAGCCACTGTTCCTAATGATTGTAACCATTGGATTCCTAGTACAACATCAACACCACCCATGGGTATAGCAATCATTGGACTATTCATTACATATTCCCCCATAGTAAGATTGATCTTATTGCATTTTCTTGAGCAATTGATAGTTCCTCCATCTGCAATCATTACTTGAAACTATGGTGCTGGATATACAAAGCAATTGAGATCTTTGGATAATTTATAGTGAATGAAATTATGAGTACTACCAAAATCAATTAGGACTATTACCTTTTTATAGTGGCAACCCTACATTATTTTCGCTTTTAAATTGACAAATGACAATTCCTGTAGATTCCATCACCCCATTATTGTAATTAGCACTACTCTAGGGTGATTATTGGGTTGTAAAAAGATGTTTGTTTATTTTTCATTTTATCTTCATCTCGAAATTTCATGCTTGATTTATGATTGTAAGCATGAATCAAGGAAGTTGGAACTTAATTTTGCATTTTTCTATCTAAGGTTTGGTTTCAAGGGGTCAATGGGATTACATATTTCCCATTTTAATAAGCTTATCATATACCAATGAAACACCTATGATGAGTTGCTATTTGATTATATGCTTATCCTTTTTATCCCTTGTAAACATATCAAAATTTGTTTAGCATTTGGTTTATGAAAACATATCTATATCCTAGCCTTCACAAACCAAGTGCACTCATTTCATGTCATGGGGATTAAACACATTGGGATCGTATCCTGTACGTCGTGTGGGTTGGCAAAAGGGGTTGACAGGCCACTCATTTTAGGTTAAGAGTCTAAGAAGTGGGATGTACTCAAAGAATTCATGAACAAGAGTGATTAAACCCCATAACTCAAACCTCCATATGTTTGTTTTGATCACACAATCTCTCTGCTTATTTCCTTTTCATGGGATCTGTGTTCAGACGTACCCCTCCTGCCTATGTCATCTAAAACCACAACGAACTTAGGTCGCCCTCTGTTTCCATCTATCCAAACCCATATGGCCCCTGTCGTCTGAATTGAGCCAAATGGCTCCCAAACTTTGTTGTTGTATGACGATGCAAGTGAGGATCTGAAGAGTCTAGGTTGGGATGTGTTTATCAAGAAATTCCAGGGTTATAACTCTCACGTAGCCAAATATTTATCCCTCACATTCGATGGATGCAGAGCCAAGGTGGGTGAAATCTATTTAGAGATCACCAAAAAATTTCTGAGTGAGGCAACAAGACTCCCCCTCACTGGCCAAAAATGGTTTAAAAATTCAAAGTTGGACGAGGTACCATGGAGTTTGTTTGTCACCTCCAGGAGTATTCACTGCTGTGACAAAGGTATGTCGATCTCTCTATTGAATATTAGATGGCATGGGTTATTGGTAGTGTTAAGGAAATTTGTTACTTGTGAAGGCCGTTATGGTCTCGTCTTCTTGTACCACATAAGACTGCTCATGCATTTTATCAATTTCCAATTAAACATGCCTTTTTACTTATTAAGAAGTTTGTATAAAATGTCTAAGAGATATAAAAGGAAGAACTTGGATTCCAACTTATTTCACCATGGGTTGATTAAGCTATTGTTAGTCCATCATCTGAAAGTACTTGGTGACGATTGGGATTCTTTTGTAACTCGTAATGTCTTTTTTACAGTGAACCCTGTAGAGATTACTGTGGTAGATAAACCTATGCTAGAGAAGCCTCTCCGGCTCTCAAGTGTCGGGCCAGATTTCTTATATGAAAACTCTCGTCAAAGGGAATCACCCGATCAATTTGTATGTGAGAAACAAGATGTTAGTTCTAGGGTTATTGAGACTCTCAAGCATGAACACACTATTTTTCCTAATCCCATTGCAAAAACCATCAATAAACATTCACGGAAACAGACAAAGAAAAGTCAAGCCATGCTAGGGTTTCATAACAAAAGGGTTGGGCATCTAATTTCGAGGAGCCTACGCAATAGATCAAAATCTAATGTGAGCTTGATTGAATCGATCGAGATCCATGAGAACTTTGATTCTGAGATTGAAAAATTCCTGGCAGAGGAAGATTCAGATTATGCTTAACCAAATCTCAATCAAGCTTTCAATTACGTGAATAACCTCCCACCATGCTTGAAAGATAACAAGTATTTTATTGGAATTAATCTCAACCAAAGGCCGACAGTGGATAGTTGTGGTGTTCTAACACACACTCATGTGCTTCCTCAACCGATTGCCCCTGCTATACATTGTGAAGTGTGTTGACATTGGATAGGTCAATATTAAACAAACATCCCCATCCTTCAAGCAAAGATGAAGGCTCTTATGGCTCAAAATGACTCATTAACAAATGAAAACCGTGAGTTTAATATCAATGCACAAAGACAAGGAACACATTTGAAAAGGACTGGCAATATCATAATAAAAAACGTTGATAGTGTCAAGGCTATGCTCAACTCTGAGATTTTGTGATTCGAATTTGGTTATTAGTTAAATGGTAAGATTGGTTTTTATCTTATTTATTCTTTTATTGTTATCGTTCTAATTAATCTAGATCAATTTAGATTTCTATTTTAAATAATAAGACTCACTACAAAATCTAGAGATTTTGTAGCCAAGTCAATTCTCATATAAAATTTGGAAAATATTAGTTAAATAAATATCTAATTTGCTCATTTCGTTTTTCTTTCAGGATAGGATGTATCTTGTGGTGATCTCATAAGATGGATGCATGCCGGACTTAGTTAATTAGCCATCTCTTTTGGCTTATTTTGTAAATCAAAAAACAAAACTTTCATAATTTTGAAGATATGGTGTGATATTGAGTGGTTTTAAAACCCTCTATCTTTGTAAATTTTAGATCCTTTTGAGATCTGATCTTATCTTAGAAGATAGGATGTTTTGACTTACATGAACTCTTTAAATACTCCATATTTTGTAATGAAGATCATCTTGGCGGAGAGCAAGAGATGGACGATTGATTCCAACACTTAATGAAACAACATTTATGCATTTTGGCTTTAGCCTTTTGTTTATAATGTTGTCATTTATGTTTTTTTAAATCTTTCTACATGTATAGGTCTGATATCTTTAGGTTAAATGATCTGTGATGTGCAAGATGTTATATCATAAATACCATCTATAATTTGCTTCTCAAAATATAAATGCTGTGATCATATCTTTAGTTAGAACGATATGGTTTATCTTTGAATTTTAATTGAATAATGAAATGCATAGGTTACTTTCAGATTTATCTTACAGTAATCATGTATAATTATGAGATCATGGGTTTATGTTTGTGTCTCCTCTTCAGTGATTAAAACCTAAACTGCCAACACATGTTCTTAATTTATTTAGAACAATCATAAAGTTCATTGCAAGTTTCCCTCTTGGACGTGGTAGCATGATGTTCTCTACTCATACTGATGCTTGGATACAATTCATTAACACATTGATAGGTTAGCCTTTTTTTTATTTCTTATTTCTGTCATCTACTTATTAATAAAATCAAAATGTATGGTTCATTATTTTTCTACCCATACATCTACGTTTTATAGTATATTCAATACAAAGTTTTTTTTGTTATATTTTTTTAAAGGAAAACAAAAAAAAAGTTTTAAATGTGCTTTATTTATCTACTTCTAAACATAAGTAACTTTCGCATTTGATTTCATAAGTTTTGATTAAAAATTACAAACTGTAAATGATGTATATAAGTGATATTAGTGTATCATTCACTTAAAAGTATCTACCATAATCATACTATTGCATATGTACAAATATAATACATAGTATCTAGTAATTAGTTAGTGACTTCTTCCTCTTGTTTATTTTATTTTAGGACTTTAGATTGGCTAATGGAGACATTAAACCTGTCAGAATGAGTTACACCAAACGATTGGGTTATTTAGACAACCCCAGACCAGACTCGTTCTCCTAGTTGACAGACGGTCAATTTCGCCCGTCAACAAATGACGCTAGAAGAAGGGCCTGAATACAATTGATGGCACATGGAAGTCACAAGAATCCTCCCCCACACACTCGCTCCCCTATAGTAACATAAATTCATTCTGACAATAATGTTACTTCTGAAACAACAACTACCTCAAACAAAAATCCCCAGATTTTCGTTGAGCTAGTAACACCAAACCCTCAAGGGTCCAACGTACAAGAAATTGTTCGTCAGTCACTCTTAAGGACACACGGTGCTTTGGACTTTATTAGACAACCTGGTAGGCCACTGAATCAACCCTTAGATTTCTCTGATATCAGAGAACAACTGCAAGGCACTGGTCTATTTTTAAACCCTCCAAGAGACGATACTATCTATCCTACCGATATACCCACTCTTGGAGCTGGGGGATCTAGTATTCCACCCTCCCCACCTCATTCATATCCACCCTCTTCAGGAGGGGAGTCATCTGACAAAGGCAGTTCATCATCTGAACCATCTCAGCCTTCGACACTATTGGCACAGGGGTAGACCCAGGGTTCAGCTCCAAGAGTGCACCAACAAGCCCTAGCTACTGGCCCTTTCGGTAGCACTTGCGAAGCAGATGCAGTCTCACTGAAGCAGCTATGAGGGGGTTGTAGGACAGAGATGTCTACAACTAGGGGAATATCAAGTTTTCTTATTACAACAACAACATGACATGCATCTATCATTCAACTAGCTATATCTATCCTTCATAGCTATAGATTTGATCTGATACAATAATGCAGATAACAATATAACAAGATCAGAGCTCAATGCATCAATCACACACACAACAACAAATGTACATGGTTCACCCTCTCTCTAGGGATACGTCCACTAAACTGTGCTTATGATATATTAAGATAAAGCTTACAGTTCTGATCTGTGCTCTTGGTCAGTATATCCTCTCTCTTCGTCTCTTTTTCTCTCTCACTTCCTATGCACCCAACTAAAGGACTTGATCTTCGCACCCAACTAAAGATATTACAACACCAGAAGGCTCTCGCTCTCAACACTTCTCTCACCCATAATACAATATTCTCCCAATGAACAATAATCGATAACAAGGCTCAACCATAGTACTGACCTGACCTAGGTCTTCTTGACCTCTATTTATACATTACAATCCCTCACCGATAGCCTCAGGTCGAAACCTAGGTGTCAAAACCCTAATTACCAAATCCCTAGGTGTCTACAACCCTAGGTCAACTTGACCCATTCTTTCCAAGCTTCGCCAACCTGTCTTTCCTTCTTCATCTCGTGGTGCTCCAAGGCATCTAATGTTGGATTTTTCCACTTACTAAGTCATCCTCGATCCATCTTCCTTGCTGTTTTGTCATCCTTGATCTCCTCATCTAACGAATTTCTTTTCCACACTTCACTCCATCTTTTCTTTTCTTTTTCTCACTTCGACCCAGTGATAGTCACTATGTCTCCCACAAAGCTTGCTTTTTACCTTTTCTTCCTCTTTCTTTGCTTCCTTCCATAACCAAGGCCCAACAGCCCCCCAACACTCACTTGTGACTAGTCCCGAGTCACTTGAGATCTGATCCTCTTGTTTTACTTCAACTTTCGACTGCACAGTGCAACCCTTTCTTTCTATTTTATGCCTCCTTTCCATCCTTGTGCAGTCTGTCTTTTCTGTGTCTGGTACCCAGATTCAACTACACCTGGTACCTGGACCCTTGTCTTCTTGATTCTACTAAGAGCTGTGAGGTGGCTAGTTGTCATAGTATAAATTCAACTGAATCCCATTCACCAAGCCTTTCTTCCAGTCTCCTTTCAATTTCTTCAGCTGCGCAACTCCTCCTTCTGTAACATAGGCAATGTCATATGGTCTGAGCCAACGCGTTCTGTCGAGCTCAATCTTCACTTTTTTCTTATATTTAGGGTTGAATCTGTAGGGTCTTTGCTTGAATGACTTCACATCTAGTTTCAAAGGTATTCTCATTTCTCCCATAGGTCCTTTGATTCCCTTCATATCAGTGAACTTGGTCGGGAACAAGTCTTGATACTCGTGCAATAATTCTGTGGTTTTGTCAGTGGTAGAAACGTCCCACTAAACTCCGACATTGGAAATATTTGGTGTCTCCTCTGTCCCAATGTTGACTTTATTTGTCTTTATCGACTGTCCAATGAATGGAAGTTCAACTCATGGTCCTTCCACATCTCTCTGACCTTCTGTTTCTGCGATATTCACCTTCCTTGGATCATCGTCTTCATCGACATTAATGTTGTAGCAAGTCCGCAGTTTCTGGAGGGGCGGAGTCCATTCATCCTCTTCTTGCTCCAAAGGGAGGCCAGATGCCTCCTTAAATAATTTCTATCTCACCATCTATAGTGATTTATCTACAGAAGGAAATTCATTGCCAAACAAAAAGGTGGTTATAAAATTATGGATCATACCTTCCCATTCTGAAGTGACAAGGCACAACTTTGCTTGAAGGTACTAGTTAATCGGGGTGGTATCCAGTGTATTGATGAATCTGTGTACCCATTGTTCTCTAGGAATGTCACTCCAGGCCTCTTCGTAGCTTTGTACATGGTCCTTTAGGCATCTTCGACCTGTGTACCGTGCTTTGCAGCTTCCTACTTGTGCTAAAAACCGTGCTGTCATCAAAGTTTGGCATTGTGTCCAGTCTGTAATATTGATTTTATGTGTCCCCCACCATCTTGTTGGTGTGGCTTTCATGGCCTCATCCATTTCCAACAGCCTCTGTTGTGTTGGTACACTTGTCTCAAATTATGATAAGAAGTTTTCCAAGGGGTTCAACCCATCAAATGTGGGTAGATTACTCATTATTTTGCCAATCCAGTGAACTTCTCTGGTTAGCCTATCACATATTCTTGTAGATACTTTGTACATCTGGTTCTGCTAGTTCTCCAGTGCTTCTTCTGAGTTGGATGAACATGTGTTGTCACTTCACCAGCTCAGATTCCCGTCAGCTGTAGGGTTGATATAATCCTGTTGTCTAGCTATTTATTTGTAGATGTTTTCCAGTTCAAATGTGCGGTCCTCTTCTCTCATAGGTTCTGTGTATCATGGAACCTCATCTATATCTAAAGGTGGAATGACCTTAAGGCCATCTTCCTCAAATATCATGTGTCTTTTCTTTAGATCAACAACAGTGGAATTGTCGAAGGCCAAATCAATTCCTAACAATGCAGGGTAAGGGAATCTATCATCAACAATTTCAATTACCTCAAAATATGCAAAGGTTCTTACTCCATTGATGTCCACTGGGACATGCTCTAATCGTCCAAATGGGCTGACAGCTTGCTAATTAGCCATGCGAAGCCTGATAGGGGAATATATCAGCTTGGGTTTTCCCATCATTTCCCAAGTCTGCTTCGTCATGACATTGACCTCTAACCCTAAGTTGAGGACCACATAGTCTATCTCATACTCTCTTATCTGAGCATTCAAGTGTAATTATTTATTTGTCCTTCTCCTTTTTCCAATTTGGTGCACTGCTCTATTCAGTAAGGGGTCTATTTTTCCTAGTTCATACTACTTGATTAAATCTTGTAATTCTTATATAGCGCCTTTATCTTGAATCAACTTAACACAAGTGTACAATAATTCCATGAGTTTTCTTACCTCTTTCCCTTCTGTTGGTGATGCAGATGGATCAAACACTTGAGGCATGCCATACTTTTTGATTTCTGGTTGTCTCTTTGATGAAGATCCTTGATCTCCTTTGAACTCTTTTCTTACCTCCTCGAATATCTGTCTTTCTTTCTTAGCATTGAACGCTGGGGTATTTTCTATAACTCTCCTGACTCTATGGTTGTTTTCAGTCTTTCCTTGGGATGCTCTATCTTCTCCTGTAGCAGCGCCTCCCCGAGTGATAACAATGACTCTAGGGTTTGATCCGTGAGGTTCAACATATATCAATTGTAGTTGTGGGTTTTGCTAGGGTCCTTGTCTTTCCTGAAGTTTAGCCAGCAACATAGGGCATTCCTCTATGACATGCTTGAAGGAGTTACAGTAACTATAGGTTGTGCAGGGATTCTAACAATCCCTTGCTAAATGTCCTGGCTGCGCATAGTTGTAATAGATTATTTGTCCTCGGCCTCGGCCCATACCTCCTCCTCATCCTCGTCCTCTGTAGCCATCGCGAGGAGTGAAATTTCCTCTCCCTGGAGAGTTGTACTGTGGAGTGTTTCCCTCTTGTTGTACTTCACCTTGAATCTTGTATATGTCTCTTAACCGTTCATGCATGATATCATAAGCTCTACAATCCCGATCATCATGCCCCACAGATTTACAGAATGTACAATACAAGTTTGTGGGTGTCTGGACATACTTCTGCATGTAGTAGCACACACCTGGGCGATGCCTATTTATGCATACGTCGCACCAGGGTAGGTTAACTTGCTTTAAGGGGCTCGGTGCCCCTGATGCCAAGTACTCATGAAATAAGGGACAATGTTCCTTATCATGGCCTTTAGATCTTCATCTTACAGACCATATATCTTCCCTTTTGTCTTTTCCCTTATCTTTCTTCATATCCTTGACTTGTAAAGACAAACTAGTTAGCTGGCTCATGATCTAGCTAATGCCTGAGCTAGATTCTCCCATCGGTGTTGATTCAAGCCTCATGGAGATCTCCAAATATTCTGCCTAAGATGTAATCTTCTGCTGCATCAGAGGGATTCTTATGTGTGGTAACAACACAATGATGAACCATTCTTTTTTTTTATTGATAGGGATCTGGAAAGTTAATCGGTCTGTCAGGGTCTTGAATCTTTGGTCGAACTCCCAAATAGGTTTTGCTACCTTTTGTTTAATCTCTTTTAGTTCCGTAATACATTGTGACTCCGACCTAGGTTTCTTAAACTCTGCAATCAATGCATTCTTGATCTCATTCAGGGGCTTAGGTTGTGCCAGTCCTTGGACAAGTTTCATGTACCAACTTAGTGCACGGTCCCTTATCATAGTGCTGAACTGGGTTCTCTTGATGGCTTCATCGGTGATACTTTTAATATTCCATACGGCCTCACAAAGAAACCAATGTTGATCTAGATCTTCAGATCCATCTCCTCTAAAGATAGGGAGTTTCATTTCATCTACCATGAAGATGACTAGGGTTCTTATCTGAGTGGATGTTGAGCTACCAGTAATAGTACTATGAAGACTCTAGTGGTTCTGACTACTCTGACTGCTAAGTATTGTTGAGACAACAGGAGGATTAACATTACTTACTCCAGTAGTTTGCGTAGTTCCTGAGGCTTTTGGGTCGCTTTGGCACAGTTCTTCAGCTTCCCCTTCTTCTATTTTGGTGGGCTTTGGATGCTCTTCATCGGCTAGATCTACCTCTTCTCCACTATAGTAACCTTCTTCTCCATATTTTTTCTTAAACAAGTTCTCAAGGTGAACTCCTCATAATACTTTCCCACTATGCGTATGTCCTGCTTCTATTTCACTATCACTGTCTGATGTCTTGAAAATTATCCTTTTTAGGCCCGATCAATATACTGTATCTTCAAGATGTGGTTTTCATGCAAGAGAATCTTGATTCTTAGCTTCAGGAAGTGAAAATTTTTTCCTCTGGGTCCTTTGAAAAAGTATCTCTCAGCTTGGCTATACAATTTTGTTCTATCAACAGCAAACTCGGTGATATACCCTTCGATGGTACTATCAAACCAATGATCTACTACTCTGGATACAACGTTGTCGACTCTCTTGACCTTCTGGATCAATGATGGTGTCCAAACCATAGGAGGTCTAGATCTAATTTCAAACTGTGTGTCAGCTAACCTAGCCAACCACTTTTGTAGCTCTTGATGGATTCCTCCAAATAAGATCTCGTGAATGTCGGTGAAGATGTATCTTTGTAGCCAATATTCAGTGCTTATTTTAGGGTTCTCATTCTAGGCTTCAACGAAGTCCTTTTCTTGATCCTCTATCCACTTCTGAATCTCTGTCTTCGACAGGAACCACCTTGACATTCCCTTAAAAAGATTCATATCCCAGCAACAGAACCATTTGTTGGCACAGGGGCAGACCCAAGGTTTAGCTCCAAGAGCACACCAACAAGCCCTATCTACTGGCCCTTTCGGCAGCACTTGCGAAGAAGATGCAGTCTCACCCAAAGAAGCTATGAGGGGGTTGCAGGATAGAGATGTCTACAACTAGGGGAATATCAAGTGTTCTTATTACAACAACAACATAACATGCATCTATCATTCAACTAGATAGATCTATCCTTCACAGCTATAGATCTGATCTAATACAATAATGCAGATAACAATATAACAACATCATATATCAACACATCAATCACACACACAACAACAGATGTACATGATTCACCCTCTCTCTAGAGCTATGTCCACAGAACTGTGCTTATGATATATTAAGATAAATCTTATAGTTCTGATCTTTGCTCTTGGCCAACAGATCCTCTCTCTTCATCTCTCTTTCTTTCTCCCTTTCTGCGCACCCAGCTGCAGGACTTGATCTTCACACCCAACTGAAGATCTTACAATACCAGAAGGCTCTCTCTCTTAGCACTTCTCTCACCGATAATACAATATTCTCCCAATGAACAATAATCAATAAAAAGGCTTAACCACAGTACCGACCTGACCTAGGTCCTCTCGACCTCTATTTATACATTACAATCTCTCACTGATAGCCTCAGGTCGAAACCTAGGTGTCAAAACCTTAATTACCAAAACCCTAGGTGTCTACAACCCTAGGTCAACTTAACCCATTCTTTCCGGGCTTCGCCAGCCTGTCTTTCCTTCTTCATCTCGCGGTGCTCCAAGGAATCTAATGATGGATTTTTCCACTTCCTGAGTCATCCTCAGTACATCTTCCTTGTTGATCTGTCGTCCTCGATCTCCTCATCCAACGACTTGTTTTTCCACACTTCACTCCATCTTTTCTGTTCTTTTACTCACTTCGACCCAGTGACAGTCACTGTGTCTCCCATGAAGCTCACTTTTTACCTTTTCTTCCTCGTTCTTCACTTCCTTCCATAACCAAGGGCCAAAAGACACCACCTACACACATGGAAAATCAAAACAATCCTACCAGACCATGGCTCGATCAAGATGCTATGGCTGTACCTGGACCCCAACATCCTTTACCAAAACACCCAGAGAAATGGTTGCCTAAGTTCGATCCAGATTCTAAAAAAATCACTGAGGATCACATAAAGAAATTTATGCTAGCCATTAGACTCCAAAGTGTAGAACATGAATATGTAGTGTGTAGACTTTTTCCTTACACGTTTGAGGGAAATGCCTCTACATGGTATTTCGCCCAACAACCACACACCATTACATCTCGGAACAGATTCAAAACTTGTTTTCTAGAGAAATTCACAGATGATAAAACTTCTGAAGTCTTAGTCATGGAACTTTCCAGTTTAAAGATGAACCCTAAGGAGAAAGTCAAAAATTTTAACCAAAGGTTCCTCACTTTAAAAAACTGAATCCCCACTGATTCATTGCCTGCAGAAAGCCTTATTGTGGCATATTATACTAAATCTCTACACAATAATATAGCAATTTGGGTTAAAAGGTATAAGAAGTCTATGTTACTGGAAGCTTTCGAGGAGGCAAGCCAAATCGAAAAAGATATTTTGAGTTTTAAAAGATAACCTTAGTAATGAGGCAGAAACAACCCCATCTGCTAAGAAGAAAATATAAATTCTTACTAGACCTCCCCAAACCAAACCCACTCAGTAGCTACAGACTTAGAAAGTTTGCAAAAGGTTGTTCAAAAATTATTGAATCAAGTTATAGACTTGAAGTGATCGGCTGAAGAAGCATACTCAAGAAAATGAAGTTTTAAACCTCATTTCAGAAAGCCTTTTCCCCCAAATCGGCAGAATCCAACCCTTGAGGGTATAAATTTTGAAAGCTTACAGTACACTTTGCAAGCTATCCTTGAAACACATGATAACTTGGTCCCTCCTGAAAATTTGGAAGACATGGTCCTAGAAGATGTACTTGAAGAAGAGGAGTCACCTTCCAATATCTTCGGGCATTTCTCTGACAGTATTTTTCAAGAAAACTTTGAGACCATCTACCCCTACAACACTAGAAGCAAGACACAGGGTAAACTCTCTTCTGAAACAAGTACTAATGTGTCCCCAAAACAATTCAAAGAAGATGAAATAAAACATAATTTAGTAGCCCCAGTTTTAGAGTATGATCTGATCGAAGACTTAAAGAAACTCATGGATAATATTTATGTGTATGAACTTTTGAAATTCCCTCTTCTTCTGCAAAAAATGCTTCATAACATCACATAAAATAGTAAAAACAACAATATGAACAACAAGAAAAATCCAGAGATCAGTCCTAAAACAACTCAAAAGATCCCTTCTAAAACAACACTGGAACCCCTAGATGAAAAGGATCTCACCGAAAAACTGTATCAAATGTAGATAAAGTAATTTCAGGTACAACGACTAAAAATTAATAGAATTCTGTTGTTAATACTCACAAAAATGTCCCACCTTTCTTGTTCACTTTTGAAATTTTCAATAGAAATGTACATAATTGCATGGTAGATTCCGACGCATCATCGAACGTGATGCCCTTGTCTGTTTGCCAAAAAATTAATGTAGAAGTTCAACCTTCCACGCTTAAAATTATTCAGCTCAATCGGACGAATGTGAAGGTAATGGGTGAGCTAAAAAATGTGCTCGTTAGGCTATCCTATTATCCTAAGGTTCATCAGATTATTGATATCAGTGTTGTTGATATTCCCGAAGTCTATGGTTTATTTTTGAGTAGGGATTGGTCCGAGAAACTACATGGTTACTTTGGAACAAATTGGTTGCATTTATGGCTCCCAAAAAACAGACAGCCAAACAAAATCAGGATTAACCATGAGCGTTACCTCAAACACACCGTGACAAATTTGAATGATGCAAATGAACCATTTACCGCATCTACTAATTCGTTTGAAATGCAAGGGATGGACACCTTCTTTGGTAATTTCATGGCTGAAACTTCCCCCATCACCATTCCGGAGCAACAATCAGAACTTGTGACCTGTACTCAGTCGTCAGCTTTGCCAAATGTGCCAAACACTACCAACAAAGCTCACATATGGTCGCTTTACTTCAATGGATCCAAATCCAAAGAAGGAGACGGTGCATGATGTGTACTCATTGACCCCACAGGTAATAAAACTTTAATTTCTTGTCGATTGAAGTTTGAGTGCACTAACAACACCACCGAGTACGAGGCACTTTTGTAAGGACTCATGAAAGATGTAGATATGAACGTAAGGAATTTAATGGTTTTTGGTGACTCAGAAATTGTGGTCAGATAGGTAAGAAATTTCATACATTGCCTATCACCGCATCTGAAAAGTTACCAAACTGAGGTATGGAATCTAATGAATAAATTTTCAGCATTTAACTAAATTCCATTCCTAGATTAAATAATCTAGAAGCAGATTTGTTAGCTAATGTCGCTTCTAAACTTTTTCCCGCAGAAGGTTTTTCTCCAAATGCATTTTCAATTGAATTAATGTTCAGCCCATCAATCCTAGACAACATTACCAGCTGGAGAGTTTTCGATGATGACCAACAAATCATCAAATTTTTGCACATGGAAGACACTTTCCAAGGTTCAATTATCGATGAAGGCATTCATGATGAAAACCTCCGCAACTTCACGGTAATATCAGATCATAGATCTCCTGAATCAACTTCCTATCTAGTAAACTCTATTCCTAGAGCTGTTGTTAGACTAGAGGAATTTTACAACCTGCATGATAGATTTAGAGGGTCAGTAAATTGTAAAACAAATAGTTCTTCTTTGATGTATGAAACAGTTAACTTAGGGACTAAGGAAAATCTGCAAAACATTAATTTGGGAATGGGATGTTCCGAGCAAGAACGGTCTGCCTTCATAAAATTGTTTAAAGAATTTAAAGAGATTTTTTCCTGGACATATGATGATTTGAAAACTTTTGATCCTAATATCATACAACATGTCATCCCCATGAAACCCCAGACTCAACATTTTCAGTAGAAACTGAGAAAAATGCACCCTAAGTTGGAACCCATTGTCAAGAAGGAATTAAATAAATTACTGAATGCTAAGATAATCTTCCCAATGAGACACACACAATGGGTGTCTAATCTAGTTCCCGTAAGGAAGAAAAGTGGTGAAATTTGACTCTGTGTTGATTTTCGTAACCTAAACTGAGCTTCGGACAAAGATAACTATCCCATTCCCCCAATGCAACAAATACTTTATTAAGTTTCTAGTTCCAAAAGACTGTCGTTATTAGACGGTTTTTCGGGATACAACAAAGTCCTAATGTCTCCCTCAGATCAACTCAAAACCACTTTTTGTACCTTGTGGGGTACTTATGCCTACATAAAGATGCCTTCTGGGCTTATACATGCCAGGGAAAATTTCCAAAGAGTAATGGACATTTCTTTTCATGGCCTCCTAAATCAATCAGTAGTGGTCTATCTTAATGATGTGACCATTTTTTCTACAAACAAGAAGGACCATTTGTCTCACCTTAGAGATGTTCTAGAATGATGCCACAAGTATAACATATCTCTCAACCCTAAGAAATCAGTCTTTGCAGTTGATCAAGGAAAATTGCTCAGGTTCATAGTATCCAAAGATGGAATGATTATCGATCCTTAAAAAACTTGATATATTGCTAAACTCTCCCCTCCCTCTTCCAAAAAATCCATGCAGTCATTTTTAGGAAAGATTAACTTTGTTAGAAGGTTTGTCCCAAGTTTCTAAGAAATGGTAAGGCCTTTGTAGAATTTAATTTAAAAGGATGTTCAGTATCATTGGGGACCCCAAAAAGGTCAAGCTTTTGAATCTATCAAAAAAGCGATAATTGAAGCCACTTCCTTGATGAGTCCCAATTTCTCACAAGAGTTCACTCTTTACACTTTCACCTCTGATCGATATTATGCTCCTGTACTAACTCAAAAGAACTCCAAAAGCAATGAAATACCTATTTCCTTCATGAGCTCATATTTCAAAGGAGTCGAGCTTAATTACCCAACTGTTGTTGGGTAGGTGTTATATTCTTTGCATGTGTGTGTGGGTGCATTAGATATGACAACTACATCTGACGATCCCTCTAGTAGTGGTGTCGGTGTCATGTGTGCTGAGAAATTTCCCAGGGGGGGTCCCAGGGGGGAGCAGGTAGGCCCCACCCTGGTTACGCGCAACGTTCGGGGCAGTGCCTCGAAATATTTTTTTTGGGCGCTTTTTACTATTTTTAGCGGTTTTGTAAATTAATCCCAGATTAAGGGATTAGGGTTTTGGTATCTACAGAATACCTAAAAACATTGTATATATATTGTATAGTGAATGGTGAAATTTGATATAATGAATATAAGAGATTTTTTCCCGGTTGAGGGTTTCCGGTATAAATCTCTGTGTACTATGTGAATGAGCCATTGATTAAATTATGTTTTGCTTAAGAATCTATATGCATTTCTTTACTTCATAGGTTTAAAACTTACTTGTGGTATCAGAGCTCGTTTTTGGCTTCAGAGGGATGCCTTTGTTGTTGAGGGTTTTGCTTGGTCTTGATAGATCAAGTTTATATTGGGTCTGTGACAAACCTGGGTTTAGTGGGAGCTTTTGCACTGGAGATTCGAGTATAGAAAGAGGAATGGCAAGCTCATCTAGAATCGAGATAGAGAAGTTCAACGATAAAAAATTTGAGCTATGGAAGCTCAAGATGGAGGACCTTATTGTAAACAAAGAACAATGGATCATTGTGGATCCTGGTACACAGCCTACTAGTACACCGTCTACTAGCACACAGGCTACTGGTACACAAATTACTAGTACACAAACTACTAGTACACCAACTACTGGTATGTTGAAGGAAGATTGGGAGAAGTTGGACAAAACAGCAAGGAGTACTATTCAACTCTGCCTAGTGGATTCGGTTTTGTTGAATGTCTCGGGAGAATATACAGCTAAGGAACTATGGGATAAGTTGGGGAATTTGTATCAATCAATGTCCCTGGTAAACAAACTTTTTCTTCGAAAGAAGTTGTATCATCTTAGAATGGAAGATGGAGATTCTATGATAGAACATTGAAATGCCTTTAATACTCTAGTAAGTCAACTTGGCTTTGTTAATATTACGATTGCAAAGGAAGACAAGTGTATTACTTTGTTATGTTCTTTGCTAGACTCTTGGGATAATCTGGTTGTAGCAATAGGTAGTACCACTCAATCTACATTGAAGTATGAGGATGTATTTTCATCCTTGTTATCTGAAGAAATTAGCCAAAAAAGTATGGATGGTCGTAGCACATATGCTTTATTTATAAGAGGGCGTACCCAAGACATGAACCCTAGTAAGCCTTCTGGGTGGAGATCTAAATCTACAGGTAGATCTAAGTCTCCAGGAAAATATTTGAGGAAATGTTGCAAGTGTGGTAAAACAGGGAATTATAAGAAAGATTGCAAGTCTAAGAAGGTTGATAAACCAAAGGGATCTGATAGTACCTTTTCCACAAAGGGGAAAACCTCCATTGAAGAAGGAGGTGATGCTTACCTGGCATCTACAAGTACACATGCAGACCGTGATGTATGGTTAATCGACTCAGGTGCATCATACCATATGACTCCTCACAGGGAGTGGTTCTCTTAATATGAAAAATTCGATGGCGGTGATGTATTCCTAGGAGATGAATCAACAACAAAAATCTTGGGATGTGGAAGGGTTAAGTTGCTGCTAAAATATGGAAGGATTAGAACTCTCCCTGGGGTTTTTCACATTCCAAAACTAGCCAAGAGCCTAATATCTATAAGCAAGATTGATGATGCAGGAGTGGATACTGTATTTGGAAAGAACACTTGCAAGATGGTACGAGGAGCAATGGTGTTGATGAGGGGAGTTCGGTGTGGAACTCTATACAAGTTGTTGGGAAGAACTTATACTAATGGGTGTAACAGTTCTGTTTTCCCTGAGCAGAGAAATGAAGGAGACAAGACCAATACTGTCCCAAAAAAGAAGACCATGTTGTGGCATCAAAGACTGGGGCATATTAGAGAAAAGGGCGCGCGAATAGTACATGGTAAAGGTATGGTTGAAGGTATGTCAGATTGCACTCTGGATTTTGATTTCTGTGAACATTGCATATATGGTAAACATAATCGAGTAAGATTCCCATCTGGTGCTACAAGAACACAGGGGATCCTAGAGTTGATACACAGTGATGTGTTTGGACCTGTTCTTGTTCCATCCCTAGGTAAATCTGTGTATTATGTTTCATTCATAGATGATTTTTCAAGGAACACATGGATTTATTTTCTTAGAAAGAAATCTAAGGTATTTGATAAATTTAAAGAGTTTAAGGCTCTGGTAGAAAATTAGACAGAGAAGAAAATAAAGGTATTGAGAAAAGATAATGGTGGAGAATTCTACAGAAATGAATTCGAAGAATTCTGTAAGAAGTGTAGTATAGAAAGGGAGAAGACTACTCCATACACTCCTCAGCAGAATGGAGTTGCAGAAAGGATGAACATGACACCGATGTAAAAATAAAGGAGCATGCTCAACGGTGCCGGGTTATGACAAGAATTTTGGGCAGAGGCAGTGGGTACAACATTTTACCTGGTCAATCGATCACCTTCATCAGCGTTGGATGATAAAAATCCACATGAGGTATGGTCTGGAAAGAAACCCTCTCTTCAACATCTTAGAGTGTTTGGTTGTGATGCTTATGT
>ML798168.1:239559-257767 GCA_009831015.1 Picea engelmannii
ATTTAACCATTTATCTAGGGCATCTGCATCTATTTGACCTTCAAATACGGGACTATCAAAATTAACCTGTACCTTGAAAGGTGAGGTGCCTCCAAAGTGGCCGCTTGATGAAGATGCGTCTGATGCTATCGGTAGGCGTTGAAGGATGTGGGAAAAATTCTCCATCATTTCGTCCCTCTGTCGCATGAGAGCTTGCTCAAGAAACAGACTAATAGGATCGTCTGCTCCATCATTTTTCTTTTCTTCCGCCATTGAGGGTTTCTTGGGTGTGCGAGATCGATTGTCCTCAAGAGAGACAAGATCGAGACCCAACTTTCTATACTCAGACCTCGTCGGGGACATGCACTGAAAATGATCAAGAGCAGCCTGCTCTGATACCACTGATCCAGATTATTTTCGGCACAAAATGAGAGAGGAGATATAATAAAGAAATGTACAGAGATATTGCAGATAGTCAATAATATAAAAGAAATGTATCAGAGATGCAACCATAAACACCTATATACAGTAATACACGATTTCTATTAATCAGATAAATGTACAGAGACTGTAAAAATACAGAGTGAAAGACTCGCTAGAATGGTGGAAGCTTATCTCTGAGAAGAGATGTGACGGCTACTCGCATTCGCCAGAAGATGGTTACAATGAGGCTCTGAAGGCCCTTTTACAATAAACAGGAATTCCAAAAGTCCTATACATCCAAAAACCTAACCCTAGGAGATGAAGCGCCAAAAGTCATGTGGGCCCCGTTTGGGTAAGTTGGTGCATCAACTTCCCGGGCTCGTAACTTTTGCATACGATCTCCGTTTTAGGCGTGTGATAGCTCGTTGGAAAGGTATTTTCAAGGAGATTCATTTTGGGGGCTCAATAATTCCTTTGGATATCATTGGGAACCTCTATATATAAAAACCTTCATTTGGACCCTCAAAATGGCCCCGGAAGTTAAAACCTGCTAAAAATAGTAAATTGCCAAAATGGCCAGAAAACTGTTTTGAGCCATTTGGAAATGGTGGGTGGCCACTGATATCCACCTGGATCACTCTACCACATAATATTGCTCATGCATTTCATCGGTTTCCAATTAAACATGCCTTTTTACTTATTAAGAAGTTTGTATCAAATGTCTAAGAGATATAAAAGGCAGAACTTGGATTCCATCTTATTTCACCATGGGTTGATTAAGCTAATGTTATTCCATCATCTGAAAGTACTTGGTGATGATTAGGATTCTTTCGTAACTCGTAATGGATTTGTTTCAGTGAACCCTGTAGAGATTCCCGTGGTATATAAACCTATGCTAGAGAAGCCTCTCGGGCTCTCAAGTGTCGGGCTAGATTTCCTATATGAAAACCCTCGTCAAAGGGCATCGCCCGATCAGTCTGTATGTGAGAAACATGATGTTATTTCTAGGGTTATTGAAACTCCCGAGCATGAACAAACTGTTTGTCCTAATCCCATTGCAAAAACCATAAATAAACATTCACGCAAACATGCAAAGAAAAGTCAAGCCATGCTAGGGTTTCATAACAAAAGGGTTGGGCATCTAATTTCAAGGAGCCTACATAATAGATCAAAAGCTCATGTGAGCTCAATTGAATCGATCGAGATCCATGAGAACTATGATTCTGAGATTGAAAAATTCCTGGCAGAGGAAGATCTAGATTATGCTCAACCAGATCTCAATCAAGATTTCGATTACGTGAATAACCTCCCAGCATGCTTTAAAGATAACAAGTATTTTACTGGAATCAAGCTCAACCAAAGGCCGACAATGGATAATGGTGGTGTTATAACACACAGTCATGTCCTTCCTCAATCGATTTCCCCTGCTATACATTGTGAAGTGTGCTTACATTGGATAGGTCAGTATTACATAGACATCCCCATTCTTCAAGAAAAGATCAAGGATCTTATGGCTCAAAACAACTCATTAAAAAATGAAAACCTACAGCTCAAACTGAATCATTAACAAATGAAAACCATGAGCTTAAGATCAATGCAGAAACATAAGGAAAACATTTGAAAAGGATTGGCAATATCATAATAAAAAACGCTAATAGTGTCAAGGCCATGATCAACTCTGAGATTTTGTGATTCGAATTTAGTTATCAGTTGAATGGTAAGATTGTTTTTTATTTTATTTGTCCTTTTATTGTTATCTTTCTAATTAATCTAGATCAATTTATATTTCTGTTGTAAATAAAAAGACTGGCTACATAATCGAGAGATTCTATAGCCAAGTCAATTCTCATATAAAATTTGGAAAATATTAGTTAAATAAATATCTAATTTTCTCATTTCATTTTTCTTTCAGGATAGGATGTATCTTGTGGTGATCTCATAAGATGGATGCATGATGGACTTAGTTAATTAGCCATCTCTTTTGGCTTATTTTGTAAATCAAAAAGCAAAACTTTCATAATTTTGAAGATATGGTGTGATATTGAGTGGTTTTAAAACCCTCTATCTTTGTAACTTTTAGATCCTTTTGAGATCTGATATTATCTTAGAATATAGGATGTTTTGAATTACATGAACTCTTTAAATACTCTGTATTTTGTAATGAATATCATCTTGGCGGAGAGAAAGAGATGGATGATTGATTCCAACACTTAATGAAACAACATTTATGCATTTTGGCTTTGGCCTTTTGTTTATAATGTTGTCATTTATGTTTTGTTAAATCTTGCTACACGTATAGGTCTGATATCTTTAGATTAAATGACCTGTGATGTGTAGGATTTTATATCATAAATACCATCTATAATTTGCTTCTCAAAATATAAATGTTGTGATCATATCTTCAGTTAGAACGATAGGGTTTATCTTTGAATTTTAATTGAATAATGGAATGCATAGGTTAATTTCATATTTATCTTACAATAATCATGTATAATTATGAGATCATAGGTTTATGTTTGTGTCTCCTCTTCAATCATTAAAACCTAAAATGCCAACACATGTTCCAAATTTATTAGAACAATCATAAAGTTCATTGCAGGTTTCCCTCCTGGACGTGGTAGCAGGATGTTCTCTACTCATACCGATGCTTGGATACACTTCATTAACACACTGACATGTTAGATTTTTTTGTATTTCTTATTTCTGTCATCTACTTATTAATAAAATCAAAATGTATGGTTCAACTTTCGTCTACCCATACATCTACGTTTTATAGTATATTCAATACAATTTTTTTTTTGTTAGATTTTTTTAAAGGAAAACAAAAAAAAAAGTTTTAAATGTGCTTTCTTTATCTACTTCTCAATAGAAGTAACTTTCTCATTTGATTTCGTAAGTTTCGATTAAAACTTGCAAACTGTAAATGATGTATATAAGTGATATTAGTGTATCATTCACTTAAAAGTATCTACCATAATCATACTATTGCATATGTACAAATATAATATATAGTATCTAGTAATTAGTTAGTGACTTCTTCCTCTTGTTTATTTTATTTTAGGACTTTAGATTGGCTAACGAAGCCATTAAACCTTTCAGAACGAGTTACACCAAACAACTTGGGTTATTTAGACAACCTCGGACCAGACTCATTCTCCCAGTTGACGGACCATCAATTTCACCCATCAACGGATACCACATGAACTAGCTGGTTTTAGGTTTCTACTATAAGTATCCTGAACACTCTTCCCAGTTTTGGCTCTACTCCTCGAGTAATTTCTACACATTTCATAGATTTCGGTTTGGTTTCCAACTTCTTCTCCCTCATTATGTCTTACATGGTTCTGATCCTCCTGATAATCCATGCTGATTTGATTTTCAAAGAGACAGTACCTAAATGGTTTTATCCTTGAATATAACAAAGTATACCGAGGTTATTTTCCAGGAAGGGTATCCCTTCGATGGGAAGATTTATCTACTTTTTGGATGTCCGGGACCTTACTCGAGCCAGTTGAAACTATTGGTGCCAAATTTTCTATTTTGACTTGGGAAACAATTATATTTGATGAACTTCCAAAGAGAGAATTCACATGTTTAGGATCAAAGATATCTATAAAGTTAGAGTCCCCTGATGGTGGTGAAAAAGAAAAGGTTGTGTTGGCTAGTTTTGATGAAGACCCGATTTGTCTTGCTTCCTGTTCCACTACTATTGATGTTTCAATTTTTTTCTCTATAGTTCTCCCGGTTTTGGTCTCTTCAGAGACTGATTTAGCTCTTTGGGTTGTGCTAACCCTTATTTTATCGTATCGATCTGCAAAGTTTATGGGTGGAGTGTTCCTTCCTACAAAAAGTTTAGAAGGAACCTTGATCAAAAGTTTTTGTTTGGTTTTAATGTATCTTCCCTTTGGGTCCCTAGGTTTGTTCATGAAAGCAATAAAAAAGAAAAACTACCATTGGGTTTGGGGCAACCTGCTATAACAGATCCGAAGGTCCGTACCTCTCGTCTTAAAGTTCCCACACCAAACTAATGCTAAGGTTAAGAAATGATCTACTTCCTAACTATTTCCTACCTTAAGACAACTCCCCGACAACAGCGCCAAAAATGATGGGTATTGTATATGTACTAATTCCCTCGATTAAATTGTCAACCCGGGGTAAGTAAACTTAGTTTTGTGGCACTGTATGAGCCAATGCAGGAAATCTAATGGAAGGATTATCTAACTAAGGAGATGATCTACCCTAGGGATCAATAGTCTATTCAATTTATAATTCTACTTTATAAAGAGACGACTTTTCAAATCTAGTTAATTAGCAAATTCTATGTAAATCAACCTTCAGTTAATGAGCTTTAAGCAATTCTAGAATTATTAACTATTTACCCTAAGTAACCTTAAACAATGAGCTATGGACTATTTCTAAATAAGCAAATAAAAAACAATCTATTTCAAAATTAGTTAATATGTCCAATCTCTTTTTAAATAAACAACAAAAAGTAAGCTATTTCTGAGTTATTTGATCTATCTATCTCTGAGTGAGTAAGTAAGCAATTAAACAACTAATCTATCAAAACTATATTGACAAGTGAACTCTATTCTTAAAAAGAACTCATAACTATTTCTATTTTGCACAGAATAAACATTAATCTACTTAACCAAAAGCAAAAGTGTTATGACTGTGTTCAAATTCTAATTTATCAAAACTATTTCTATCTTGCAGTAAAATAAGGAAAGTATTCAAAGGTGATGATTGTGTCTTCGGTGTTGAAGAACATAACAATGGCATCTGAATATTAGTGACAGTTCAAGTGGAATTAATTCAATGCTGACTTCTACAGAGAAATGGAAAGTATGGATACATAAATCTATAAAGAGTTTTGTCATCATAGAAGCAACACCAAGTATTCTTGGAATCCATGTGATCTCTAAACATTGTGCATCAATCATCAACTGCTAAAAAGTACTCTATTCAAAATCGCTAACTCAAGTAAAGCTATAAACTCATAAACTCATAATTAAAAATCTTTATTCAAATTCACTCTGTGAAAACCTTTAACTCTTAACTAATGCCAACTAGAAATTACAACTCCAATTCAAAACTGAGATTTCATAATCTAAAATGAACTAATCTATCATTAAAAATAAAACTTCAAAATCAACCAAAATGTTATTAAAAATCATAATCCAAAATCTATTTCTATCCTATCATGCTGAAGCAATATTAATGAATGAAACAGTCCTACAAAGAGTAATTGAAGTTGCAATTGAACTTATCTAAATTAGTACTCTATCAAAATTAAGACAACTAATCTATCAAAGTTACAAATGAACCAATCTAAATTAATGCTCTGCCAAAATTATCAAAACTAAAGTAATTAATCTATCAAGACTTCAATGAACCTATCTAAATTAGTATCCTATAGGGTAACTTATAGATAGGAATAAAAAAACATAACACTACAATTAACCAGCTCCTACAACCTGCAAAAAGGATATAATCATTAACACATAACCATGGATGCCCCTCTATGATATGCAAAGTTCAATCAAACAATCTGCAATTAAGGAAAATGAATTAGATAAGCAATTTGTAATTAACATATACACATAGAAACAATTAAAATTGAGAAATTCATATAGTAAAGAGACAATTTTGAAATCTAAGTAAGCAACAAGATGAATGAAAATATGTACTGATATACAAAATCACCTAGACCATTGGTGCCCCCCTAGCAAGTTGTGGCAACAATCCAAAGGAAAACACAGATGTCAAATCAATGCAATACTGTCATTAAGCATAAAAATAGAGTATGGAGCAAAATAAGTGATAATGTCTGTATCAAACAATAAAAAATTAGTGTTTCAGTCGTTCCAGAAGTAGTGGTATTTATAGGTGATTACAACTTGAGAGGTCGACCACTAGAAGGGTCAATCTTCTCTAAAAATAGTAAACTCATTAAATGAGTTCTAATAACAACATACTCTAACCATCTTGTGAGCCACTCAACGATTGTTGCAACTGCCCAATCCAAGGTGTGTTGAGCTCTGTAGCTAGAGGGAATGATGGGGTACAAAACCTAGGTCCCTGATTCATCCATCAAAGGCCGCCAATATACCAACCACAAGCTTCAATGTGCTCCGAGTGTCGGATCGCATGCCAGATCAAGTGTTGAATGGAGTACCAGATGAGGTGCTTGATGGAGGATCGGATTGCAATTCTGCCATGTTGCAAGGAAACCATATGTTATATCTTCATAAACATTTAAATTAGATGAATTGATCACAAAATCATTGTAAAAATGACAATTATACATACCTGGTGCAAATTCATGGTGAATTGATATATAAACATTTAAGAATCCTTCAAAATGGCTAAATGAAGCATAGCATATGTAATATCGCATGAAAAAATGATTTGGCCATCGAAATAAAATAATCAAAACAGGAACCCAACACATGGCATGGGATGGAAATGAATGGCATGGAAAGTGAATGCAAGGCATGGCAAGAAATGGCAAGGCATGTCATGAAAAGTGAAGACATGTAATGGCATGGCAGGGAAAGTCATGGCTTGGAATGGAAATCCATGGAAAGGAATTGCAAGGCATGGCATGGAAATGCATGGCAAGGTATGCCATGGCATGGGTATATTTTAAGGCAGGGTATGGCATGGCATGGTAAGGAATGACATGGGTATATTTTAAGGCAGGGTATATTTTAGAAATATTCCAAATATTTTAATAGCAGTTAAAATGAAGCCTAAATTATTCCTTTTACATACCTATGGTCATTCAAGTAGTCCATCGGGATCACTTCTAATATTGGCAGTCTCCATTAACTTCACGTGCTCATAGTAAGGCAAGAAGTATTGTACCTTTGATGAGTTCTTTCTTGGAATTGTTTGTAGTTGGAGGTTTGTACCAATAACCAAGTTTATAAAGTGGTATACAACTTTACTTGGTTTATAATATTGAAAAGCATAAACACCTTTGTTTCATGTTCTTTCATCCCGTGTAAGATATTCTCCTTTAATAGCCATCGACCGAATCATAAATTCAATTCCTTTGGAGTTTGTTACTCATCGCATGAGGGTTTACTTTCCTTGTAAGCATTGTGCCAACCAATAATTGATGCCCCACTCATTATCTCTTGGGGAAACCACTGCATATATGTTCCCTACAAAAAATGGAGTGCCAAATTGTGAGTCCACATAATGACCAAAGCATAAAACATTAATTCTGGTAATTCAAAATTTAATAGAAGGATTCAACAAACCTGGCAATATGATATATGAGACATGATCATAATCTGTTTAAATACTTGACTGGTCCTCCTCCAATTGGGATAATTCCATATTTATACGTTGACCAATGGGGAGTGATACATGATCCCATCTATCAAGCCAGTCTATCAATTTACAATCATCCCATTCATTACAACTAGATGGACCATAAAAGCATGAGAGTTTTCTTGTCCATATTTCAACTATTTCATTGTATGATGTTCTAACTGAATGGAATCCATGAGTTCCCTGGATTATTTTTCTTTCATACCACTATGATCGATCTACATCAACCACCTCCAAAAACTATCTATGTACATGTCCTTTCTTGTGTGATTGGTCTTCACGTGTTCTTGTTCCCTCTCCCATTACTGAAGAACACCATTCAACAATGGATTCTGAATTTGGAATGAGAGAAGTATTTATGAACTTCATTTCTGGCCCACATAACACTCTTTGTATACATGCACCTGCTCCATCATGCTCCCCTTTCCCATGCTCGTACTCAAAATAGTTACAAATGTGTGGTACCTTTAGTTTTTTGTGAAGCATACACAACCATTGAAATAAATGAGAATTTTTTAACTGGAATGCAAAACCATATGACCAAATACAATGTTTATCCATATGTATGTTCTTCTCCTTAACGTGATTGTAGAAGAACTGAAAACAATGTTGTATGTAGGCTAAGTCATGACACCAATCATCACTTATGTAGAAGTGATAGTATTTCAATATAACTCTATTTTGTTCATTACTATATGGTCCATGCCTATATGTGATATGTACCATTATGATGACCTTCTTTGAGCGATAATATTGTCTTTGAATCTCATTTTTCGGTTGAAGGGTGTAGTTCTCAGTGAAATCAACCATTGATAACACAATACCAACATGAAAGGTATCTCTGCATATTCCAAAATTCTTGTCCTGCTATCGAGCCACATGAACATGTTGAACATAATGTCATGTATTTTTGATGAATTCCTCCATGAAGTCACAAACTCATACTTGGGAAGTAACCAATTGTATATTTTTTCTTTCCTCTCCTCCATCAATATCACATGTCACATATTTAAATCTTTGCAAGGCGACCTCTTTCCTCCCCAATTCATACTCATCGATTACATGGATGCACTTGCTCAGTAATGTCATTCCACCACACCTAGGGCATGTCCCATATAAGAATGTTTTTTGATAAAATGTAAAACCCTATGGCCTTCTACACAAGATGTTGTGAATGAAGTCTCTAGATGACAGTGACATAAATATAACTGGGAATTCCTGCAAAAGGGTGTTATGAAAAACACAATATATATGTGTGTGTGTGTGTGTGTGTGTGTGTGATAATAATAACCATACTCAATGTGATATCTACAACAACATGTGTTACAAATTTTGTTTATTCGAACATACCAAGGCTTGCATTTATGGAAAGATATTTGACCTAAGTTAAGTGCACTATGTACTATTATGAATCTCTCATACAATTATGTCTGTGTAATGTCAATTTTTTTTTTAATATGGGGTTCACTACCACTAGGTCCCCTTCTCGATTTTAGTACATCTTTTTGTTTTGAAGAAGGCCTTGTCTTCTCATGCCAGAAATCCTGAACTAGTCCCATAAACACTCTAATTAACATCACGTCAGAACAAGGTGTCCTACTAGTGAAGGCCCACAAATATGTTGGGCCCCTTGTGTCGAGGCTATCTCATCTATGAGAATACTTTATAAGGGTTTTGTCATTGCATTTTAAGAGGTGAGAGGTTTGTTGTAGCAAATGATGTTTTCTTGTGACATTTCTAACAATTTTTGTGACGAGACACATCAGGTTGCATTGCAATCTTTAGAACAAGATTTCTTACCAATTCTTTGAAAAACAACTATAAGGTTTCTAACAAAATGATGACTTGTTTCTACACTTTTGACTTTTTTAATGCCTAAAATTATCATAACAACAGTCAAACTTATAGATTTTAACAAAGATAAAAATAATTGACATTTAGCAACATCGGATTTTGGTTCAAAATATTCTTTAATGATTTTATAAGAGTGATAACGAATAATACAGTTAGGTAAATTACCTTCAAATGATGTTAGACCACTTTCATCGACCTAAATGCGTTTAGGATTTCTTTGTCGCACAATTCTCAATCTAGGTAAAGATGATGAACCCCTATTCTGGAACTCTTGACCTCCCTACTATGGAGTTAACAATGTTGCATTTATTTCCCCTTCAATCACTGTGATGCAGGAGCATCCTTTCACATCAGTAGATGTGCCAGCAAGCCAACACATAGGCACACATTGGATAAAGGGAGAGGCACCAACCCTCACATTTTTAAATTTGAAAAATAATCCTATACAAATTTATCTTGTAAGGATGAGTAAGCCAAGCCATGCCTTTGGACATGTAGTGGATAGGGTCACCTTAATGGTTGAATGTAATTATGTCTAGATCTGAGTGAGGTCTGTTATCTTCATTCATTGTAAGAAGCCGTAGGGGTATGGTGTCTTAACTAAGATAGTGATGGAACTAAGGCGGTAGAGATGATAAGCTCGAGGAGCCCTCTTGGAAGAAGGGGATTCTAAGGGATAAAAGATCAGAAGAGGATTCTGAGAGAAGAGCTTGAGAAGCTCAAAACCTTAGAAATTAGAGGTAGAATAGTTCTTCGAGAGAGATTGAGAGATCTAAGACTCTATTGTAGTCCAACCTGCATATATTGTAATCATATTTTCATATTAATGAAAAGATAACTGTTTTTCCTGCACATGATTGTTTATGCGTTTATATGTTTCATGAATGTATGTTGTAGATGTATAATAGGTTTCATTTGCAGTAGGAAGATATATTTCTTTATCTTCGTTTGAGTTTGAACTATTGTTTTGGGTTGTTTTGGCTGTGCAAAGAGTGCACAACAGAACAATGGAGGTTATGTATCCAACACAAGGAGTGTGCATCTGAAATCTTCTGAGTCAGAGAAGAAAGTTCCAAGAGGGAACACCATAGAAATCAAAAAACACAAGAGGAACCTCCAGGTTACTGAATACCTTAGAGGAGGAACTATGCAGAGAAGGCACAAAGAGACAGAGTTACTGAACACTCTGTAAGAAAGAGCTCTACAAGGTGTGCATTGAGTAATAGGTTTCCAGGAGGGCATTCATTTTTCATTTGAAAGGAAGTGGAAGGGTCGAGACCCTTTGGAGTTATGAGTTAGTTAAAAAGATCAAAAGAGATAGAGAAAAGAGTGAGCAGGAGATAGACTTATTCCAAGTCCCAAAGCTTAGGAGGGATAACGTCCCAGGAAGCAAAGATGAAACCGAAGATAGTTGGGTTCGTAGGAGAAGGTTCAAGGTCCAAAACCTTTGAACACACATAAATTTTCCCAAGTTTGGGAGAATGAAGAAGCTTAGGAGGAGGAGTGATGAAAACCATCAGATTGACTGCCAGAGGAAATCTAGACCATTGAATCCACGTCTAGACACCAAAGGGAGAGTGTGAGGAGGAAGACGGATCCAAGCCGTAGGATCCGAGCGCAAAGGATCGACAGTCGTCTGAAGGTAAAGTGCACGGGCCTTAACCCTTAGTGTGCACAGACGAGAAGACTTGCCAAAGTCCTGAAGTCTTGAAGTGATTATGGACCATTCATCCTCAAGAGGGGCAGGTGGCACAAGATATAGAACTTCGGAAGTTCGTAGATGAGGAGGAGGAGAAATATAAGAAGAGTCGAAGTAGATCCTGGTCGTTGGTCGCTAGGGGGTACATGTTAATAGATATGAGTCTTCAGGTGAAATCACTCCAAGAGGAATGAGTGCGTAGGATTTTGAAACTCTCAAAGCCCAAAGAGACGAAGTGAATCCGAGCCGTCATATCCAAAGGGGCGTGTGGTGGAAATCCATTGTTTTTGGGTGAAAGCACTTCAAGAGGAATGAGTGCGTAGGAGTTTGAAACTCTCGAAGCTCAAAGAGACAAAGAAAATATGGACCGTCAGTTCCAGAAGGACATGTGTCGACAGATTGTGAGCTCTAGGAGAAATCAAAGGTGGAGTGTTGAGACTTCTGAAGCCTGAACAACCGAAGTAGCTAGGAGACGTTGATCTGAAGGCAGACATGCGTCAAATGATTGTGTACTCTAAGTAAAATGCTCCAGGAAAAAGCGAGTGTGGAGAAGTTGAGAATTAAGATTTCTAAAACTTGAAGATTCAAAGTGAATCATAACCATCCATCCCGAAAGACATGCATCGACAGATCGTGATCTCCGGGTGAAAGCACTCTGGGAGGAACGAGTGTGTAGGAGTTTGAAACTCCTGAAGCCTAAAGAGATGAAGAAAATTTGGACAGTCAGATATAGAAGGACACACATCGACATATCATGAGCTCTAGGAGAATGCAAAGGTGGAGTGTTGAGACTCCCGAAGCCTGAACAACCGAAGTAGATGGGAGTCGTTGATCTGCGGGAGGACACACATTGTTAGATCCTGGACTTTGAGTAAAACGCTCGAGGAGAAACAAAGCGCAGAGAAGTTGACAGTTTATATTTTTGAAGGTCAAAGTTTCGAAGAGGACCAGGGCCATCAATTAGAGGAGGACACGTGGCAAAAGATCTACCATTTAGGAGAAAGTCACTCCAGAAGAAAGAGGAGGTGTTGAACACGAATTCCTGAAGGTCGGAAAGATGAAGTTCATCTAAGCCATCCGTTCACTGAGGAAAGGTGTCAACGGATCTTCCATTTTAGAATATAGCCATTGCAGAGGAAGAAAGATTTGAGATTTGAAAACTCTGAAACCCGAATTGCGAAGCAAATCACGACTGTTGATTAGAAAGGGGCATGTGTCGATAGATCATAAGGATCTGAGACCAGGTAATCCAGAGAGAAGGAAGGAGAGGAGGACAGATCTCAGCCATTGATAGAGAAGGATCATTGAGATCATAGGATTGATGGTAGCGCTGGATTACGGGGGAAGAAGGTGCTCAGACCTTAAAATTATTAGAACGAGCCGCAATCGAAACCACGGTATTGGTAAAGGGATACATGGCAGTTGGAAGTGAATTGTGGGGATAAACGTGGTGTGTTCTCAAACCACTTTTGGCCATTATGAAATCACCTTTTTACATGAGGTCACATATCGAGGTCACAACCTGAGGTTACATGTAGAAAGGGTCCTAGCAGAAAGAGCTAGTGCCCACGAAAAAAAAGTGCCAAGAGCACTAGATAAAAGGGCTGTAGGTTCCACATGACCTGTGCCTTAGGAGAAATGGGGGCCTGTACAAGTTGATTTGGGTTCCAGCAGGGGACCGAAGAGTCGATCCGACTCAATATATTGAAACATCCTAGACCGGGAGGTCGCAGAACCCCTAGGAGGGGAGGGGGGTTGCATCAGGTGGTATCAAAGCTTGATTTCATCTGTAGATTTCAGGTGAAGGAGATAATATGGTAACATTAAATGGTATCAGAATCTTAGAATGTTTCTGTAGGTAGCAGACAAAGGAAGAGAAGATAAATATATATTAATGATGCTTTGTGAATGATGGTTGCACGTGTGCAACAACAAATTGAACAACCAGGTGAGCTGTAGAAAAGGTTGGAAATGGTCTCGGATGCAAGGTAATCCACAGACCTTCCAAGAGGGCAAGAAGAGGGTGAAAATGGCTACTGAAGTCCATGAACATGGTCAGAGAGAAGGCCACCAGTAAAAAAGCAAGCCAGATATGGATCTAGAGTTCATTGAGATAAGAGAAAGAATGGAAAGGCTAGAATTGAAGATGCAACATGAGGCAAAGGTACATTGGAAGTATGAATGGCCTCTGAAGAGTGAGGTAAAATTGCCTGTTCAAAAGTTGTTCGCCAGAAAGAAGCAAGAAGAAGTAAAGAGGTGGCTGAGGCATGTTGAAAGACTCAGAGAAATAGAGGAAGTGGTTTACATCTGTGAACCAGAAGTTGGAAGAACCCTCAATGATGAGGAAGGGAGATCAGTTAAAGGTCTCATAAAATTCCAGGGGGGTAGAGATGAATTTTTAAATTGCCATATGGGAAATGAGATGAGATAAATGGAGGATATCATATATTTCCAGGATGGAACTGATAAAAATTCATATTTCCAGGTGGGCAATGAGATGGGATAAGTTGATCTCATATATTTCCAGGAGAGCAGGGAAAAAACCCTATATTTCCAGATGGGCAAGGGAATTAGAATGAGACTGTCTGAAAGTTTTAGAAGCTCAGAAGTGAGTTCATATCAGCAATGAGTGTTGATAGATGAAGATTCACGTGGGTTTGTTGACCATGTGAATGAATATGATGACAAGCTAAATACTTCCACCATCAAAGAGGAAGATCAAAGGTGAATTATGATCATTGGGGGAATCAAAATGTTCCTACCAAGAAGCCAAGAAGAGGCTATCATAAGTGTTGCAGATGCAACAATAGAAGGAAAGCCAACATCGACTGTCAAAGAAGAAGAGGAGAAGGAGAAAACACTGATGTTTTCCCCAACAGAGGGAGAATATCATTCAACATAATTGCTCAAAATTTTCAGCCAGGAAGTTGAACAGGATATGACTGTAGCACTGGAGTCTGCAGCAGAAGAGAAAGCATAAAACATAGACCTTGAAGATATGTATGAATAATTGGATTCTCTAGAGAGAAGGGTGATAGTGAAAAGCAAGAACATGCAATAGATCAGGTTGGAGACAGATGGAGAAGCATACCAGCCTGAGGAGCAGCTGGAGGAATCTGGAAGATTACCAACATAGGAGATGACAAAGGTCGATCAGTCAGAGGAGGAAGTTGAGAAGCATATCAATGATGAGATTGCATAACTGGAGTCTGCAGCAGGGTGGCAAGCTAATGCCACAGGATAAGAAAACAACAAGGGGGGATCAAGATGATCTACCCATTGATAAGGAGAAATTACAACATAGAATACTGCATAAGGAGAACCAGCCATTGGAGTAGTTGGACAGGGTGATAGAGAAGATCAAGAAGCTGATGTTGGAGTTAGTAGAAGAAACTAGCAGCATAAAGAATCTGAATAGGGGAGAAACTGCAAAAACACCATGGAAGAAGTAGGAGAAGCAACAACATCATAACAGAGGAGTAGGAGGAAAACTCCAAGGAGAAGTTTGGGATACAGGAGGATTTCAATAGAGCTGGAGAGCTCATGAGCAGGATCTCATGAATTTTTTCATAGCAGTGGACTATGATGAAAGAGAATCCTTCCACATCAGCAAATGCACTAACAAGCCAACACATATGCATGCATTGGAGAAAGGGAGAGGCACTAACGCTCCCATTTTTAAATTTAAAATATAGTCCTATACAGATTTATGTTGTAAGGCTAAGTAAGACAAACCATGCATTTGTACATGTAGTGGATAGGGTCACCTTAATGGTTGATTGTAAGTAGGTCTAGATCTGAGTCATGTATGTGATATTCATTCATTGTAAGAAGCCATAGGGGTATGGTGTCTTAACTGAGACAATAATGTCACTAAGGAAATAGAGAGGATAAGGTCGAGGAGCCCTCTTGGAAGAAGGGGATTCTGAGGGATGAAATCTCAGCAGAGGATTCTTAGAGACGAGAGTTAGGAGGACGATTCTGAGAGAAGAGCATGAGAATCTCGGAAGCTCATAAATAGGAGGTAGAATAGTTCTTTGAGAGAGCCTGAGAGAGATGAGACTCTGTTGTAGTCCAACCTGCATATACTGTAATCAGATTTTCATATTAATGAAAAGATAACAGTTTTTCCTGCACATGATTGTTTATGTGTTTATATGTTTCATGAAATTATGTTGTAGATGCAAGATAGGTTTCATTTTCAGTAGAAATATATATTTCTTTATCTTCATTTGAGATTGAAATATTGTTTTGGGTTCTTTAGGATGTTCAAGGAGTGCACAATAGAAAATTGGAGGTTCTGTAGAGATCCCAAGGAGTGTGCATCTGAACTCTTCCGAGTCAGAAAATACCGTGCTAGAAGGGCACACTAAAGGAATCAAAAAACTCAAGAGGAACCTTAAGGTTACTGAATACCTTGGAGGAGGAACTTTGCAGAGAAGGCATAGAGAGACAGATTTACTAAACACTCTGTAATAAAGAGCTTTGCAAGGTGTGCATTGAGCAAGAGGTTTCCAGGAGGGAATGAAGTTTTCCTTTGAAAGGAAGTGGAAGGGCCGAGACCCTTTGGAGTTCTGAGTCAGTTAAAAATATTAGAAGAGATAGAGAAAATAGTGAGAAGGAGAAAGGCTTATTCCAAGTCCCAAAGATCAGGATGGATAACGTCCTAAGAAGCGAAGATGAAACCCAAGATAGTCGGGTTCGTAGGAGAAGGTTCAAGGGCCAAAACCTTTGACCACTCACAAATTTTCCTGAGTTTGGGAGAATGAAGAAGATCAGGAGGAGGACTGACAACAACCGTTAGATAAGATGCAAGAAGAAATCTGGACTATTGAATACACATCCAAACACCCATGGGAGAGCGTGAGGAGGAAGACAGATCTGAGCCGTAGGATCTAAGAGCAAAGGATTGAGAGTCATCCGATCAAGGTAAAGTTCACGGGCCTTAACCCTTAGTTGGCACAGATGAGAAGACTTTCCAAATTCCTGAAGTCCCAAAGTTATTACGGAGCGTTCATCCTCAAGAGGGGTAGGTGACACTAGATCTATAACTTCGAAAGTTCATAGATCAGGAGGAGGCGAAATAGAAAAAGAGCCGAAGTAGATCCTGACCATTGGTCGCCAGGGGGGTATGTGTCAACAGGTTTGATTCTTTTGGTAAAAGAACTCCGGAAGGAACGAGTGCATAGGAGTTCGAAACTCTCAAAGCCCGAAGAGTCGAAGTGAATCTGGGCCGTCAGATCCAGAGGGGCGTGTGGCGAAAATCCATTCTTTTCAGGTGAAAGCACTCCAGGAGGAACGAGTGCATAGGAGTTTGAAACTCCTGAAACCCAAAGAGCCAAATAAAATATGGACCATCAGATCAAGAAGGACACGTGTCAATGAATTTTGAGCTCCAGGAGAAAGCGTAGGTGGAGTGTTGAGACTCTCGAAGCTTGAAAAACTGAAGTAGCTAGGAGTCGTCGATC
Organism: Picea engelmannii; assembly: GCA_009831015.1. NCBI lineage: Eukaryota > Viridiplantae > Streptophyta > Pinopsida > Pinales > Pinaceae > Picea > Picea engelmannii. Next base: position 256,327 of record ML798168.1, read on the forward strand.
TATAGGAGGACACGCGTCAACTGATTGTGTACTCTAGTTAAAACGCTCCAGAAAAAAGTGAGCATGGAGAAGTTGAGAATTGATATTTCTGAAACCCGAAGATCTGAAGTGAATCATAGTCGTCTGATCTAGAAAGACACGCGTCGACAGGTCATCATCTCCAGGTGAAAGAACTTTGGGAGGAACAAGTGTGTAGGAGTTTGAAACTCCCAAATGCCGAAGAGTCGAAGAAAATCTAGACCTTCAGATCCAAAAGGACACCCGTCGATGGATCGTGAGTGCCAAGAGAAAGCAAAGGTGGAGTGTTGAGAATCACGAAGCCCGAACAACCAAAATATTTGGGATTCGTCGATCTACGGGAGGACACGCGTTGTTAGATCATGGACTTCGAGTAAAACACTCCTAGAGAAACAGAGTGAGGATAAGTTGAGAGTTGAGATTTTCGAAGGCTGGAATTTGAAAGAGGACTAGGGATGTTGATCTAAGGAGGGCATGTGGCAGAATATCTGCGATTTTGGAGAAAGTCACTTTGGAAGAAATAGGAGGTGTTGAACAAGAATTCCTAAAGGCCAGAGAGGCGACGTTCATCTGAGTCATCCATTCGCCGAGGACAGATGTCAACAAATACTCCATTTTGTAAGATATCCATTGTGAAGGAAGAAATGTTTGAGATTTGAAAACTCTAAAACCTGAATTGTGAAGAAAATTACCACCATTGATTAGAAAGGGGCATGTGTCGATAGATCATAAGGATTTGAGACCGTGTGATCTAGAGAGAAGGAAGGAGAGGAGGAGAGATCTCAATTGTCAGTCGAGAAGGATCACTGATATCACAATATCAATGGTAGCACTGGATTGCAGGGGTAGAAGGTGCTCAGACTTTAAAATTCTTAGAGAAGGCCACAATCAAAACCACAGTATTGGTAAAGGGATACATGATGGTTGGAAGTGAATTGCGGGGAGAAAAGAGGTCTGGTCTCAAACCACTTTTGGTCACTCTACAATCACGTGTTTACGTGAGGTCAGAACTTGAGGTCACATGTAGGAAGGGGGCTAGCAGAAAGAGCTAGCACCTGGAAAAATAAAGTGCAAAGAGCGTTAGATAAAGGGCCCACGGGTTCCAGAGGACTTGCGCGTTAGGAGAAAAGGGGGCCTGTACAAGTTGATTTGGGTTCCAACCAAGGATGATTTTAGGGGCTAAATTTCGCTCATGGGCTAATTTTCCATGGATTTTCCAAAAACGAGATTCGCTATTTTAAAAACGATTCGCCCAAATTCTATAGGATAAAATTATTTTGCCTTAAAAATCGCCAAAAGTTTATAAAAACTATATAAAATCCTTAGAAATTTGAATATTTTTACAAAAATATCGCCAATAATTTATAGTTGGCATATGAAGGATTAGTAAGATTCGCCAAGGTTTCTACATTTTAAAATAAAT
>ML798169.1:0-21155 GCA_009831015.1 Picea engelmannii
GCTCTTTAGGGCTCAATTAGGTCTTTGACCAGCCCACCATGAGGATTGAGCTCGGATTTGGTGTCAAATCGACTTGGGAGCTGATCCATTAGTGGTTGGGAGGCCGACCAATTTCAATAAATGCGCCGTTTAGCAGGCGCGCGAGTTTTTCGCCAAACAGCCGCGCATCCTGTGCTGATGCGCGCATTATACGTTGCTGTTACGCGCATACGCGCGCGAACCCAGGTTCTGTAAAGCACCCTTCAATTTTTGGTCATTTTGTATAGTTTTTTACCCTTTTGCAATGCTGTGGAAGTAGTCCTGTGCCATGAATGACTCCAGTCCTGTTTTGACGATGCAGAGTTCTTGTCGCCATGTGCGGACGAAATTTCAGTGATAACACTAGTCATCTTACCATTTGAGAGGAGGCTACTCCATCAAAGTTCAAATCCCACTTGTCACATGTCACTGTTTATGTGTTGATTGTTAATTGAGGCTCTTCGTGAGCCAATTGTTGTTGGGATTGGCAAGGTACCAACTATTTCATTCTTGCTTATAGCCTTGATGGTGGGATGAATTGTATTCCAAGGAAGAAAAAAAATGGTACTAGAGCAAACAATCCTTGATTTGGCTCCTTCAAACTGGTCATCTCACCATTTGAGAGGAGGAATGCCATCCATTCCACTTGTTATCACATGAAGTTGTCAAGGGTCGCAAGTGACAACCATGAGCACAAGCAAACATGCAGGTGCAATTTTCAATGATGGGGATCCCCTGTGCAGTTCAATGTAGTGCCATCTCTAAGCGCGGTTCGAAGGACGTTATAGTTGGCAGACAGATAAGCTTTTAGTGGGGGCGCTAAAATAGTAGGTGCGCCCAGATCGTAGATTGCGACCAGATCAACGACCACACTTTATTTCGGGGCCACAACATGCTCGGGCGTTAAAATCCTTGAGCGAGATGAAATCTAAACCATGGTTTTGCGGGAGAGCTACGTGGCGGAAGGTGGTGAGTTTCAGGCCCAAAAGTGGTGTGGGTCCAAACCGCTTTCGATGGCCTCGAAATCACGTGCTCATTCAGCGCCGAATCCAATAGCAGCATGTGGCCGCCCCCTAGTCATCAAGCCTCGTCTCGATCCCGAGGAGAAATCAATTAATGAACAAGGACCGGTAGTTGAAACCTCGACTCATTCCATAAATAAAAGGCATGGAGGGTCTGGTCGTGGAGACAAAACTGTCAGCCTGAGGTACCACGATGGACGGTTTTTCCTGCAAGCCCATGCTGATCTGAGCTTGTGTCTGACAGAAGGAAGCACAAATGAAGATCCTTGGACGAGATGGCTAGATGACTCTCCTAGCGGTTGTCCACTGATCTGAGTATAAATAGATCAGTTTAAGAATTTGTTATGGTCGATGGTTGAGCAAAGCTCCCTATTTGTAATAGTTTGATAGCAGAGCTGTTCTCTGGTTATGTATGAGACCTGGGACTTTCTCATTAGCATAAGTCAATTTCTTTCATCATCTTGTTTCCTCTTGTGCTGAAACACTCGTGCATGGATGATCCAGACGAGATGTTGTAGTTGTATTGTAATGGAGGTTTGATTATAATACTCCTATGATTTGTTTCAATATTTTCTTTCACTGTCTTGTTTCCTCTTATGCTAAAATGCTCGTGCATGGATGATCTAGACGAGATGTTGTAGTTGTATTGTAATGGAGGTTTGATTATAATACTGCTGTGATATATTTCAGTATCTTAAACTTAAGTTCAAGAGTGTTCTTGTACCTGAGTTTTTTTGCACCAAGCTGCTTGAAGGTCGGATGCTCATGGCAGACTTGTCCACTTTCCTCGCTAAGTCTCCCCCCTACTCACCTTTAACCTTAAACCACTATTTGGAGTTAATGAGAACCTCATTTGCTTATGCATTGCTAGTCCAGTTTTTTGTTTTAAAACATTCTTATGGTGAGTTTTGTCTATTTAACCTCCACTCATAAACTTACCTCCACAAACATTTTGATGGGTACTAGGCTTATCCTCGTGCAATCTGAGAGTGACTCTGAGTGCTAACACCACCCAAGTTCAAATCCCACTTGTAAGATGTTCACTCTTTCTAAACCCGTTATTAATTGAGATTGTTCATGAACCAATTATTATTGGGCATGACAAGGTACTACTATTTTGAGTATGAGATGAATTGTATTCTATTTTGAGAGAGATGAATTGGATTCCAAAGGATATATATATATATATAACCTCCATTTTTCAAGCAACATAAAAGAGTTTTTTCTGTGATTTACACGATCAGATATGAAAACAGTTTCCAATTTAAAATAACAATACACAAATGATGATTACCTTGAAGCCTTGGTATACCAAATCCTTGTGCCAGAGCTGCTCGAACACCCACCACACACTCTCCATGAATTGCGGATCGAGTGTCTTATAGTCATTCGTGAAATCGATCCAGCGGCCAACCCTCGCAATAATTTTTTCCCATTCCTTGCTGTACCGCATAACGGCACTCCGACATTCTTCATTATACTTGTCAATGCCCATGGCTAGGACATCGTCTCTGCTCTTAATGCCTAATCTCGTGTCAGTCTCGAACTCCACGGGCAAGCCGTGGCAATCCCATCCAAACCTCCTGGTCACATGGTGTCCTCTTGCGGTTTGATAGCGGGTGACTATGTCCTTTATTGTGCCAGCCAGAATGTGACCGTAATGAGGCAGACCGGTGGCAAAAGGAGGGCCATCGTAGAACACGTATTCGGGTTTCCCTTCAGTTTTCTTGAGCTGGGTATGGAAGGCGTCAATGGCCTCCCACATTTCAAGTATTTTCTCTTCCTGCTTTGGGAAATCGAAATCTTTCCCTTCACAGACATCCTCCATGTTTCTGCTTTAGGGTTTTCTTTCTGGATAATAGCAATAACAATACGAGTCTCTCGTCTGAAACGCGCAGAGAATACAGAGAGAGACGGAAGGCCGAGCTGAAGCAAAATGTTTATTCGAAAATACTTTATTCTATTCTATTCTGTTTCCTATGTTTGGATTCGAAAATTCGTTATTCTTTCTTTTTCTCAGTTTGATTTATAAATCGACATTTATTTTCCTTTGATTTGATAATCGTTGTTGCTTTATTCTTTTCTCTTTATTCTGATTTTCCTTCGATTTGATAATCGTTGTTGCTTTATTCTGACATCACATAAAAAACAAACAAACATTGATTCTCACTGCCCAACAACACTTTATATATGAGGGCAAACAAGTGCAAGATTCTTCCCAATTGATTGACTACAATATATGTAAGGATTCTACAAGTTTGTTAATGATGCATTTGCATGGAGTAGTGGGATCTAGGGTGTCGAATTCATCTTAGTCGGTTTCTAACAAGGATGCAACTTGCTCTAAGGCTTCTCTTGGATCAATTTAACCTCTAGTCATGCCAATTTTGTATATTGTTGAGAATTTTGATGAGATTCTAGATTTAAAGGTTAAGAATATAGAGGTAAATAAGTATTTTTTAGCCCTTAACTCCGCTACTGTAATTTGTTAATTTAATGGGTTCTAGCCATTATTGATCGGTTTATACCAATGGATTCATTCCAACTAGACTACACACTGTGATAATCTTTTGTATTCCAAAGGGTTCTGTGTAGTTCAATTTTACACTTCTAATGATTACCATTAATTTTTTTAGGAAGGACATTGGTTATGGTTGGGTGGGCCTTTTTGTTACCCCGTGGTTTCTGGATTTTGATCTTTCTATTATGGTTGTATCCATAATGTTGGTTTGGATCAAATTCCCAATTTTACCTCTTTCTTTTTGACATCCTTTAGTATTTAAAAATGTTGAAAACACTCTTTGCATTTTTCATGAGATGGTTGGAAAAGATGGTCCAATAAAAGAAATGAAGAGATCACATGAATCTTAAACTTCTAAATCTAATAATAAGTAGCCTTTGATTGAAAATACAAAAATACATAAATTTAACATACAAGTGGTTATTGTGAACCTCCTCCAGGGAGATGTATAAAGGTCAAAAAAAAGGAAAAAATGTTAGATCGAGGACATTGATGCTTGATGGTATTGATCACTTCCTAGATATGAAATCAAAGTCCCTTTGAAGAGCACATGACATGCCACAAAGCATCCACAGAATGCAATTTTCTTTTTCTATTAAATAAAGTTACAAATTATTTTTAATTTTATCTTTTAAGTCGTGGAAAAAACAACACAATATTTTGCACACTTACTTTATATTAGATATTTACAATATTTGTTAAGTAATCAAGTGGTTACATTACTTATTTTATTGACATCTAGCATCGTCTAACTACATTCTAATATATAATATAATATATATGAGTATTATTATTATTATTATTATTATTATTATTATTATTATTTTAAAAGAAAATGAAGAGTTGTATATATTAAAGGGTTGAGCTTCAGGCAAGCAACATTAAAAAATTTACAAAAATTGACTCTTTAAAGTCAGAGTTCATATTTATTTTCCTAATATCATATAAAACATGGAAAAACATATATGTTCGGGCAACCAGGCTGTCATAAGTTCTGATAAATTGACCCATCATCAAAAAACATTTAATAAAATTCAATTTGCTATGTTGTTTGTTGGTTCATCCTGCATTCCATCATGGCTTTGTGCATTGTCCTCTGTATCCATGGGTTCTACTTCTTGTCCTTCTTGTTCAACTCCTGACTGACCTGCATGAGTGTTCCTTGTGTTGCGGTTGTTGGATCCTAAGTTAGAGATTTGAGGGAATGCCCGAGCTCTGAAGTAGTTGCGTTCTTGTTCAAGGATATCCATCCTTTAGAGCAGCATTGCCACTGTCAATTCTAACTCATGAACCCTATGTCTTTCTATCTCCCTCTCACGAGATTGCCTAATTTCCTATTCCATTATTTTTCATTCTCTGCATAAGAATAACCACTACTTTTTCTAGAGCAAAAGTTTTATGCCTTTCTTGACATAAAGTCTCAGTTCTGTTGAAAAGGAATGAAACCAAGTTTTCCATATTATTGAATTTGCCCATGAAATCTTCGAATTGGTTCCTGATGCATTCAAAAATGTCCTTGTACCTCTTCAGGATGCCTTTAACCTTATTCCAATTCAATTCCATTGTTTTATAGATTTCCAATTCCACAAAGTTGCACTTTCGAATATTAATACTTAGAGGGAAATAAAGAAAAGGACCCAAATTGATCCCCACATGTGAGTAGAGAAGGTATAAGGATAGACTAGGCACTTTATCAATAGTTTGAGAGTGACAATTATGAGGACTTCGTCTATCAAGGGGAATTGGGTTGACACTGCTACGAAACTGGTAAAGGTTGAAATTGCTCTCGGGATAGAATTGAAGCTTGTCAACAAAAGATAAGGGACTAGCGAGAGTGGAATGATGCTCAAGGGTGTGAAACAGAATAGAGGAAAGAACCTGGAGAAAGCCCCAATTATACCATACAAAACCTCGAAGCTCTGATATCTGGAAAATTTGGGCTCCAAAAATAACAAACGAAATTCCAAAATCCGAAAGGAGAGCAAGGATATTGTAAAAATGAGTTTCAGGGGGAGAAATCTAACCATAAGGCGGAAGGGAGAAAACCCCTAACCTAATTTATGCAAATTAGGGATTTCAAAATTGGGATTCCTCCCTCTGATTGAGAAAATAATCAATGAGGGGCGACACGTAGTGTCATGTCCCCATTTTTGGGTTCTTTTGTTCTGCAGTGGAAATGACTTCCATGGCTTGTCAGTAAAGAAAAAGGGAATCAAAAGGGGTTGTTTTATGTCACTTAGTTAGGAGATGTCATGTTTTTAAAGCGACATTAAGGAAATAAAGTAACTTTAGATTAATAAGTTACTTATGTTGGCATGCTTTTTACAGGAAGAGTGTGCTTGTCATTGATGGCAAGAACAACAACGTCGATGGAAAATAGAACAACAATGATGATGGAAAACAAAAAAGGTTCGGAGACATAAACCTTTGAATACTTAGAAAATCTTCTAAGTTAGAAGAGAACGTAAGATCAGGAGGAGGAGCGACAGTGGCCGTCGGATCGAGTAGTGTGAAGAATCTAGATTTTTGGATCAGAATCCAAACAGGAGGAATGAGTGCGCAGAGGAGGAGAACATATCTCAGGCGTTAGATCTGAGCGCGTGGACCACCCGTCGTTAGATCCAGAGGTAAGTGCATGGGCCTTAATTCCTTTAGAGTGCACAGTAGGAGTGAATGCATGAGACAAGAACTCGCGAAGTTCGAGTTCACAAAATTGATCTCAATCATTGGATCATGGAGAGATTTGGACCGTTGATCTGGAAAGCGGAGATTCGGGGTTTGAGTTCTGGAAGAAAGGGGCGAGTTGATTTCCAAAGTCCTGAAACACGAAGTCTCGAAGTCTCGGAGAGCCAGAGTAAATTTCAACCATCATATCCAGAGGGATACGTGGCGACGGATCATGAGCTCCAGAGAAATCTCACTTCAATAATTTCCAGTTGAGAATTGAAATTCCCGAAGCTCGGTGAGCCGGAGACCCAAAGTAAATCTCGATCGTCTGATCATCTGAAATAGATCTCAGTCGTCAGATCGTCTAAAGAAGATTTCAAGCGTCAGATCATCCGAAGTGAATCTAGGTCGTCTGATCCAGAGCGTCAGTTTGAGATTTGAGATTTCAGAAGTCCGGAGACCTGAAGGAAGTCTCGAATGTTGATCGAGAAAGGGGATGCATAACCGTTGATCTGGTTGACAGGTCAATTTCCCGAAGTGGAGGTAGAGCCGTCGATTGAGAAGGATAGGTGTCCACAGATCATCGACTCCAGAAGATTGGCGTATGGAGAAAAGTAGGGTTTGAGATTTGAAACTCTCGGAGCCCGGATCATGAAGTAAATCACAGTCATTGATTTATGAAGGTTAGATTTGATCCGCAGAACTTGACAGGACAGATCTGAACTATCAGTTCAGGAGCACCGTCAAGACCGTGAGATCGACGGTTTCGTTGCATTGCGGGGTCAGAACATTCTCCGGTCTTAATTTTTTGTGAGCAAGCCACAATCAAAACCACGATATCTCCAAAGGCATACGTGGAGCTCTGTAGTGAATTGCGGGGTAAAAAGCAGATTTCCCTCAAACCACTTTTGGCCACACCTACAATCACGTGGTCACATGAGAGCATCGCACAAGGTCACATCAACGAAAGATTGAGGAAGGAGCTAGCGCTGCTAGGCTCCACATCGAAGGTTATGCATTGAAAAGTCAAAAAGCATCTGCGTGTATAATCCAACGACACTGATCAAATTGAATCTGATCGAAGGGTTGTTGTTTCATCTCATGATTTCTTGATCAATTACGATTCAATTACACTAACTGAATCATTGTTCCTGAGCGTTGGAATCATGATTCCTGAGCGTTTCTTTGAGATTCCCGACTTGAGTGTTGGAGATGCAGAGTGTAATGCATGATGAGAGTAGGGATAAAAGAAAAATGCCATGATAGAGAGATGCTGTTGTTTCTCTGTAAAAAGTAGTCAAACTGTAAGCAATGAAAATGACAACATGAAATAAGGGAGAAAATGCAGAGATGAAGAAGATAAGCTGGACATAGCAGAAATGGTGAAAACAACAGATTGTACAAGAACTTAAGTGTAAGAAGATGCGAGCAGAAAGACACTGATGCATGCAGAGCAGACTAGTGTAGCAGAACAATGAGGAGACTGGTAAGCCATTGATAAATACTGTATCACTGTAATAAATTTCACTAAGCAAAGATTTATATCTCAAGGAGGTAGGGTGGTGCTAGGGAGGACTGTTGTCCTCAGAGTTTCAAGTGGGTGCTTGAACAAAAGGAGTTGTAATTTCCATCTGGTTGCAGCCAGGAAAACCAGGGTGGTAGGGTGGTGCAAGGGAGAACCATTGTTCTCTGTTATGCAGGTTGGTGCCTGCCTGAATGGAAGTTGGTGCTTCCATCCAGTTGGTTCTAGAACACTCAGGGAGTTGGTGCTTCCTTCTAGTGGGTGCTAGAGAAACCAGAGAGTTGGTGCTCTCAACAAGTTGCAGCTTATTAAAGAAGAGTTTGTAGCCTCATTTTGAGTTGGTGCTCAAAGAAAGATGATGTACCGAACTTAAAAGGCTCCATATCATTCAAATGAGAAGAGGTTTTCTCCCTTTAAGGGTTTCCTCGTGAATATCTGTCTCTGTGTATATCATATGTGTGATTGATGCTTGTTATTTTTGTTGCTCATGTCTTGCATAATCTTGATGATCACTTGGAAAAGGTTAATAATATTTTAATAGGCATAAAATTGTTTAAGCACAGTAACAACTGATTCACCCCCCCCCGTCTCAGTTGTCTTAGTAATTCCAACAATTGGTATCAGAGCATGTTCTTTTTATTTAAAGGTAGATCAATAAGCTTAAACATGACAAGCCATGAAGAAACTTCAACCGATAAGCCTCCTATGTTTGATGGAACAAATTTTGCCTTCTGGAAGGTTAGAATGTGAACATACATCATGGCCTTAGGTGTTGACGTTTGGGATGTTGTAGAGGCTAGATTTACAAAACCTGTTGTGTTAGCTTCCAAAGATGATAAGTTAGAATTTAGCTTCAATGCAAAGGCAATGAATGCTATCTTGAGTGGGCTTGCTGAAGCTGAATTTGTAAAGGTCATGCAACTTGAATCTGCCAAAGAAATGTGGGATAAACTTATTAGCAGTTATGGAGGAGATGAGAAAGTAAAAGATGCCAAACTTCAGACACATAGATTGAAATTTGAACAACTAAAGATGAATGAGGATGAAACAATTAGTAAATATTTTTTAAGAGTTGAGGAGCTTGTGAATGCCATGAAGGGTCTTGGTGAGAAGATTGAAGACACATTTTTAGTTCAGAAGATTTTAAGATCTCTGCCTGATAGATTTAATCCAAAAGTTTCTGCAATAGAAGAACTAAATGATCTTAAAACTCTGTCTATTGATCAACTCCTAGGAACTCTAACTGCTTATGAAATGAGGATTAGCAAAGATAAATCCATCACTAGAGAAGCATCTTTTAAAGCAAACAAGAATATTGATTCAGAAGTAGATGATATTGAGGCAAAATTTGTGAGAAGGTTAAAGAAAGGATCAAGCAAATACCAAGGCAAGCTGCCCTTCAAATGTTTTAATTGTGGAAAGATAGGTCACTTTGCATCTAAGTGTCCACACAAGAAGAAGGACCAAAACTCTGAAGGTGACGAGAAGTACAAATCCAAGAGTTTTGGTAAAAAGAAAAGTTTATGTGTAAACAATGATGACTCTTCAGAAGACACAGATAGTGACTCTTCCTGTGAAGATAAGGTTAATGACTTTATGCTTATGGCCAAAGAGGACTATGATAATAAAAGAACATGAAGTGATGTTAATGATGAAGAAGCTGTGGTTGATATGGACGGTGAACTAATAAGTGCTTTAGAAGAGATTGATAGATTCAGATTTAAGAAGAGAAAACAAAAACAGTTGTTGATGCAGTTTGAAAAGAATGGTAAAAAACCTGATGAAGAATTTGCCCTGCTAAAAGTGGATTTAGAAGAGGCAAAGAAAATAAAGGACACTCTGAAACAACAGTTATCAGAGAAGAAGGAAAAATGTGAAGCCTTGGAATAAGAGGTAGTAAAAACCAGAAAATAGATGGAGAAGTTTAAATAATTGTATCTCCAAAATCTTCCAAGCATTAAAGCCTCAACAGAACTAAACGACATTCTGAGAAAACATAGATCTCCTTTGTTGAAGACTGGTTTAGGCTATGTAAGTCATTCAAGTAGAAAACAGACAAAAAGCAAAGAGCCAGTAAAGATGATCAAGTTCCAAGTCAACAGAAAGTTAGACCATGTGAGTACTTTGCCACCAAAAGATAATAAAGACAAGATGATCCCTGATAAAAAACAAAGATATCAGAAGATGGAGAAACGAATGCCAAGAAGAAGGCCATCCTTCAGGTATGAAAATTTCTTCCATGGTTACTGTTTTACTACTCTAATTTTGGTCATAAGATTGCAAATTGTCAAATTAAGTTTAGAGACATGTAACTGAGGAGATCAAGAAATAAACAATCTTTGCAACATAGAACTAAATAGTCGATGAGTAGACAAAGTTGCACCAATCACTTTGACCTATTAAAAAATGAGCTCGAATGATATAACTGTCATAACTTCGGCCACAAAGCTGCAAACTTCCATCTGAATAATTACAAAGCAGATCCAAGGATAAAACCCTTAGCTAGAAATGCCAACACATTGAAAAAGAAAGATAGTGAAAAATGTGGTCGAGTACTTTCAACTCAAAGACAAAAGAACCCCCTTGGTATATTGACAGTGGATGTTCCAAACATATGACTGGAGACAAAAGTAAGTTTCCGTCTCTAAGTGAAATCAAATCAGGAAATGTAACCTTTGGAAATGATGCACCAGGAAAAATCAAAGGTAAAGGAATGGTAAGTCTAAGTAATGGCAAAGGGAAAGCTCAAGATGTGCTGTTTGTAGATGGTCTGAAACACAATCTGCTTAGTGTCAGTCAAGTTTGTGACAAAGGATGTAAAGTTGTCTTCACTTCTAAAGATTATAAAATACAATCTGTGAATTCAGGACAGTTGATTGCAAAAGGCATAAGAACAGAAAATAATGTCTATGTTTTGAAAGAAGAAAAAGAAGAATGTCACTTAAGAAAGTATGATGAAAGATGGTTATGGCATAGGAGACTTGGACACCTAAATTTTGATCATCTAATCAAACTTAGAAACAGTGGGGCAGTAAAAGATCTTCTAAAAATATCAAAGCCATATGATTCTGTATGCAAACCTTGCCAAATAGGAAAGCTCACTCGGGCACAATTTAAATCTAAGAACTTTGCATCAACAGAGAAACCTATTCAGTTAGTACATATGGATTTATTTGGACCATCAAGGAAGAAAGGTACAAGAAAAGAAAATTATTTCATGTTGATTATTGATGATTATTTTAGACTTACATGGGTTGCCTTTCTGAAAGAAAAATCTGAAGCATTTGAAAAATTCAAAGTGTTTAAGGCTCTGACTGAGAATCAAAATGGAAAAAGATTGAAGGCAGTAAGGTCTGATAGAGGAGGAGAGTTTAGTTCAGGAGACTTCAAAGAGTTTTGTGATAAACATGGGATCAAAAGAGAGTATACTATTCCAAGGACTCCACAACAAAATGGAGTAGTTGAGAGGCAAAATAGATCAGTTCAACAGATGTCAAGATCAATGATGAATGAAAATAATATTACTTAGACATATTGGGTAGAAGTAATTCATATCGCTGCACATATTCTTAACAAAGCTCTTCTCAGGCCACAAAGTGACAAGATTCCTTATGAACTATGGTTTGGAAGACCTGCTTCAATCAAGCATTTTAAAGTCTTTGGAAGTAAGTGTTATATCAAGAATAATGATGAAAATCTTGGCAAATATGATGACAGGGCTGATGAAGGTATCCTCTTAGGGTATGCTACAAACAGTAAATGATATAGATGCTATAATAAGAGGTTGCATAAATTGGTTGATTATATTGACATAAAAGTTGATGATGAAATCCCAGTACGAGATGTAAGCAGTGTTGAATCAACAACAGAGGATATAGTTGAAGTTGAATATGAACAGGTCCAAGAATCATAAAGAGAAGACTCTGAGTCAGATGAAGATACAAATACTCAGGCAGATTAAAATCAACATACAACATCAAATCCTCCCTCCATAATTACTCAAAAGAATCATCTCGCAAGTCAGATAATTGGTGAGAAAGACAAAGGTGTACAAACCAGGAGAAGGACAATCAAAGACACAGAGCAATCACATATAGCCTTCATATCCATGGTGGAACCCAAGAACTTTAATGAAGACACTAAAGATGTAAATTGGTTAAAATCAACGAATGAGGAATTGGATCAAATTGAGAAGACCAATACTTGGGAGCTTGTTCCTAGACCTGCAGATAAGAATGTAATTGGCACCAAATGGGTGTTTAAGAATAAAATGAATGAACAAGGACAAACTGTTAGGAATAAAGCCAGATTGGTCTGTAAGGGGTATGCACAAGTTGAAGGACAAGATTTTGATGAAGCCTTTTCTCCAGTGGAAAGATTGGAAGCCATCAGAATATTTCTTGCCTATGCATGTCATAAGAACTTTAAAGTATATCAAATGGATGTTAAGTCAACATTTCTTAATGGAGATATAGAAGAAGATGTATATGTGGAACAACCTGAAGGAGTCTCACTGACAGATAATCCCGACTATGTCTGTAAGTTGAAAAAGGCATTATATGGAATAAAACAGGCACCATGAGCCTGGTATTATAGACTGGACAAATTTCTAAAGGACAAAGGGTTCAAGAAAGGTACTGTTGACAATAATCTATACATTAAGTCTGAATGTGATGATTTATTAGTTGCTTTGGTTTATGTAGATGACATTATTTTTGGATGCACTAATGACCCTTAAGTTCAGTGGTTTTCTAATTCAATGCAAACCAAGTTTGAGAAGTCCATGATAGGAGAAATTTCAAATTTTATTGGTTTATGAATCAATCAGAGTTATGTAGGGATATTTATCTCTCAAGAAAAGTATTTGAAAGAGATGTTAAAGAGGTTTCAGATGGAATATTCCTCTTATGTTAGTACACCTATGGTGGTTGGTTGCAAGCTTAGTAAAGATGATATTACACCTGATGTTGATCAAATAACATATCGATCAATGATAGGCAGTCTTCTGTACATCACAACATCCCGTCCTGATATAATGCAAGTTGTTGGAATGGTAGGTCGTTATCAGTCTGATCCTAAACAAAATCATTTAGCAATTGTTAAGAGGATATTCAAATATTTGAAGGGTACAATGACCATAAGTCATTAGATCTTAGCACGTGGACCACCCAGGAAAAATTGTGCGCTAAGAGAGAGGAAAAATTGCAAATAGCCAGTAAAGATGATCAAGTTCCAAGTCAACAGGTACTCTGCCACCAAAAGATAATAAAGACAAGATGATCCCTGATAAAAAACAAAGATATCAGAAGATGGAGAAACAAATGCCAAGAAAAAGGCCATCCTTTAGGTATGAAAATTTCTTCCATGGTTACTGTTTTTACTACTCTAATTTTGGTCATAAGATTGCAAATTGTCAAATTAAGTTTAGAGACATGCAACTGAGGAGATCAAGAAATAAACAATCTTTGCAACATAGAACTAAACAACCGATGAGTAGACAAAGTTGCACCAATCACTTTGACCTATTAAAAAATGAGCTCGAATGATATAACTGTCATGACTTCGGCCACAAAGCTGCAAACTTCCATCTGAATAATTACAAAGTAGATCCAAGGATAAAACCCTTAGCTAGAAATGCCAACACATTGAAAAAGAAAGATAGCGAAAAATGTGGTCTAGTACTTTTAGCTCAAAGACAAAAGAACCCCTGGTATATTGACAATGGATGTGCCAAACATATGACTGGAGACAAAAGTAAGTTTCTGTCTCTAAGTGAAATCAAATCAGGAAATGTAACCTTTGGAAATGATGCACCAGGAAAAATCAAAGGTAAAGGAATGGTAAGTCTAAGTAATGGCAAAGGGAAAGCTCAAGATGTGCTGTTTGTAGATGGTCTGAAACATAATCTGCTTAGTGTCAGTCAAGTTTGTGACAAAGGATGTAAAGTTGTCAGAGGGAGTCAGGTAAACCATTTCAATTGAAAGATGTTATGCATGTTCCAGGTTTGAAGAAAAACTTGGTCTCAGTCGCAATGTTGGAGGACAGAGGCTATGACATTGTTTTCAGCGATGGAAAAACAATGGGTCAAGTCAAGAAGATAGGGATTCGAGTTAAGAATCTCTACAAGCTGGAGGTATATGGTTGCGCTGCCATGATGGGAAAGGTAGAAAAAGTGGTGAGTCGGGATGAGGGCGAATTATGGCATAGGTGATTGGGCCATCTTCATCATGGAACCTTGAAAATCATGCAACAAATATCTATTGGATTTCCAATGGGAACACTTGCTCAGTTAGATTAGTGCAAGGGTTGCACCATGAGGAAGTATGTAAAGTCCACCTTTCATGAAAAGGAGAACTATGCTTTAGTGATCCCGGAGAGAATTCACACAGACGCGTGTGGACCATTTTCGGTTGCTTCAACAACAAAAAATAAGTATTATGTTGATGACTTTTCTCGTAAATGTTGGATCTTGTTCATGCAGAAGAAGGATCAAACATTCTCAAAGTTCTATGAGTTTAAAGCATTGGTGGAGAAAGAGTCAGGGAAGCAAGTGAAGGCTCTGAAGAGCGATAATGGTGGAGAATACATCTCTAACGAATTCAAAGAATTTTGCAGCAAAGAAGGAATTCAAAGAGAACTCATAGCGCCTCATAACCCACAACAAAATGGGGTCACAGAGAAGATGAACATAACGATCGTGGGTGCAACACGAGCGATGTTGCATGATCAGGGCCTACCAATGCATTTGTCGGTGGAAGCATGCAACACTGCGGTTTATGTGAAAAACCGTTGTCCTCATAGAGTACTTGGCATGAGTACATCTGAAGAAGCTTTCACTGGTAAGAAACCTGATGTTTCTCATTTTAAGATTTTTGGCTCATCTGTTTATGTGCATGTGACGAAGAATGCCAGGAAGAAGCTAGAGCTAACTGCTGAAGTTAGGATATTTGTGGGGTACATAGAAACACCCCATAATTATTGTGTGTATTTTCCTAACAGTAATATGACTGTTATGCGACGAGATATAAAAATCGATGAGGGGAAAGCCACGTGGTTGTCGCTTGAGAGGGAGCTAGACTTGCATGCAGAGGAGGAACTGTTGGTTCCCAAAGATGAGTCTCAAGATGTGGATCAACCACATGAGGAGGTTCATGGAGAGGAGGAAGCCACTCATGTAGAGCCATCCATTAGAAATGGCAGAAAGTGCACCACGAAAGCTGATAGATTGAGACTAGATGCTGCATAGAATGTAGGAGCCCCTACTTCACAATGCAGACAGAAACAATCTTTTGATCGATTTACTAGATACATGGCTCTCATGAGCAAATGTATTGTGACTGAACCATCTTCCTTTCATGAGCAGTGCAATATCCCACTTGGGTTGATGCAATTATGGAGGAGTATGACTCCACTGTCAAAAATAATGCATGGGAAATTTTCCCAAGACCGGTTGACAAATCAGTGGTAGGTTCGAGATGGATCTACAAGGGTAAGCTTTTAATCATTGTTCTTTATGTTGATGATTTAATACTGACTGGTGATGACTAGTTGATACACTCATGCAAGGAGGACCTTGCAAAGGATTTCGAGATGAAGGATATGGGCCTCCTTCATTATTTCCTTGGATTGGAAATATGGCAACGAGATGGTGAACTTTTTATGTCTCAAGGCAAGTATGCAAGGGAGATATTGGGTAAGTTTCACATGGAGGGCTGCAAACCCATGGATACTCCTCTTACAGGAAACTGGAAGAAAGAGGATGCTACTTCTAGAGAGGTAGTGGATTCTACTGTCTATCAACAATTAGTGGGTTCGCTAATGTATCTAGTGAACATGAGACTAGACATTTGCTATGCGGTTAACCAACTGAGTCAAGCAATGGTTGAGCCTACGAAGCTCTTTTCGAAGGCCGGTAAGCATGTCCTGAGATACCCGAGGGGCATATCTGAGTATGGATTATGGTACAGATAGATGGAAGAGGTGAAGTTGCATGGCTTCATGGATGCAGATTGGGCGGGCAGCCCAACAGACAGAAAGAAAACATTAGGGGGGGTCTTTAGTATCAAATCTACAACTGTTTCTTGGTACAGTAGGAAATAAAGATCCATGGAACTCAGTTTAGCGAAAGCAGAATACATGACAGCGAGTCAAGTTGCATGTGAGGCTATCTGGATGAGAAAGATCTTGGTTGGTTTGTTTGGTTCTTATTTAGATCCGTCAGTGATTCATTGTGATAATCAGAGTTGCATTAAACTCTCAATTAATCATGGGTTTCATGATAGATCTAAGCATATAGATATCCGGTATCATCATATCAGATATTGTGTGCAGCGGAAGATCATGTTGTTTCAGTACATTCCTACGGAAGATCAAGATGCAGACATTCTGACGAAGGCGCTCACCAGGAGCAAATTCAAATACCATAGAGACAAGATCGGGGTGAAGGATAATCCCTTTCTTGTTGAGAGGGAGTGTTGAGATTCAACAAGAAGATCGTAGTGAAAATTATGCACCTACACTAGGATGGAGCCTCAGGCTATTTTTAGGTGGAAGTCTATTTTTAAATGATGAGAAAATTCTATTTATAGATGGTGAGCGAATTCTATTTATAGATGTATGTTGACTATTATTATCCCTTAATAATAGTTGGACAATAAATATTAGTTTATTCTCAATGAGCACTTGGATATAGTTAACTGAAGAGGCAAATCAATTAGATATAGGAAATTTGAGTTGAAAGGTTGACTGGTGGGACATGCAAGTTGAATTAGTTGTAACTGAGTGATTCGAAGTTGCAACAGAGTTGGATGTGTAGTTATGTGAGTTGTGAAGTAGTTTAACTCAGTTAAGTGAGTTAAGATAAGTTGTACTAGTTGTAATTGAACTTACACTAGTGAGAGATTAGTGAATTAATTATTAATTAATTCACAGTCAGTGGTCTCACATGCAACTAAATATTTACCACTGTTAACTACATGCATGTCAGATCCAGTGGAGACCTAGTTGAGATAACAGGTGAAAGGGACAATTTGACTATCAGTTGTGAATTTAGTGGGTGCACTCATGCAACCACACACACATTAGATGTTCCCATGAGGATTGCGTAGCCTAGGCAAGAGGAATTCATTCATTGCAGGGATTTCCATTAGCAAGGATTGCGCAGAGGAGGAAGGCTGTTTGGAGGCAGTAAATTGGCACATGAATTTGTCAATTTTTGTATGACAGTGTGAGACGATTGTATATTGTACTCAGAGCTCTTGGATTAGAGTTTTGTATGAGATTGTTTCATGATCCATGATATATACATAATATATGATAGTGGGGTTTTTAGCTTTATGCTTTCCCGGTAAAACATCTGTGTTATGTGTGATTGATATTTCTTCTTGATATTGCAATTGGCGATCATGTTTTAAATTCCACAAGAATATTTGTAGAAGCAATTCTGTATTTAACAATGGCATATAATTGTTAGATCAGGAGAATCCATGAAATACATAATTTGTATTAAAATTTCTACAGGCTCGATCTGTTTGTGATGCAACTTTTCCTTGGATTAAATCCAATGGCTCTCCATCTTTGCTTATCCTATCCTTCCATTTATTTCGATCCAACGACTGACAAAAATTCGGGTGACCGAGATCTTAGATCTCAGCCCTTGCTTATCCTGTCCTTACACTTAAATCAATCCGATGACTGACGAAAATTTGGATAATCAAATTCTCAACTGTTTTGCCCCGCTTATCCTATCCTTCCACTTAAAGTGGTCCAATGTTCATGAAGAATCTCGAAGCAGATCCATGATCAAGGATTTGATCCTGATCACATTTTTGTATTGCGCTTTTCCTTCTGAGCTTTGATGTCTGCATACTGTTCACTTCTCCTCATGAGCTTATGCTTTTCCTGTTTTCCATTTTCGTTGTTGTTCTTGCCATCAATGACAAGCAGACACTTCCTGTAAAACATGCCAACATGTTAATGATTTTGGTTATCACTTATGGGATTATGAAAATAACAAAATCAGTAGGAGTAGAGATGTCATATTCAATGAGAAGTTCATGTACAAAGATCAGTTGCAGGGAAAGAAACAGGAAAAAGAAAAACCAGAATACACAGTGCTTGATGAGATCACTGAAAAAGAAATTCCAAAGTTACTAGAAAATCAAAATGTACAACAACAGTATCAACAAGTACCTCAAAATCTTGCAAGTGTTGTTAGAAGATCTACCAGGTTAAGTAGACCCCCTGAACAATACTCTCCTTCATTGTATTATTTGTTGTTGATTGATTCTGGTGAACTAGAATGTTATGAAGAGGCAATGCAGGTAGACACTAAAAAGAAATGGGAGCAAGGCATGAAAGAGGAAATGGATTCCTTGGTATATAACCAAATTTGGGACTTGGTTCAGTTGCCTGCAGGAAAAAGAGCATTGCAGAATAAATGGGTTTACAAGTTGAAGGAAGAATATGGAGGAAAAAAATGGTACAAGGCTAGACTTGTTGTAAAGGGGTTTGCACAAAATAAAGTTATATATTATGATGAAACATTTTCTCCTGTTGTTAAAATGACTTCAATTAGGACTATTTTAGGTCTTGTGGCAGTAGAAGATTTGCATCTTGAATAGTTAGATGTAATAACAACTTTTCCCCATGGGGATTTGGAGTAAGAGATTTATATGCAACAAACATAGGGGTATGAGGTCAAAGGAAAGGAGAATTTGGTATGCATGTTGAAGAAGAGATTGTATGGCCTAAAGCAAGCTCTAAGGCAATGGTATTTGAATTTTGACAGGTTTATGAAAGAATAAGGTTATAGTAGATGTCATTCTGATCACTGTGTTTATTTTAAAAGGCTAGAAAATGGAAGCTATATTATCTTTCTTTTGTATGTAGATGACATGCTTGTTGCAGGGTCTAATATGAAGGATATAAATGTGCTCAAGAAGAAATTAGATAATTCATTTGCAATGAAGGATTTGGGTGCTGCAAAGAAAATCCTTGGTATGAGAATAACAAGAGACAGGAAAAATTGCAAATTGACATTGTCTCAGGGTGAATACATAGAGAAGGTGTTGGAGAGGTTTAGAATGCAAAATGAAAAATCAGTTAGTACACCTTTGGCCAACCATTTCAAATTAACTAAGGAAATGTGTCCCAAGACAAAGGAGGAGATATAATACATGTCCAGGGTCCCTTATTCATCAATAGTTGACAACTTGATGTATGTGATGGTTTGCACAAGACCATATATTGGACATGAAGTGGGAGTTGTGAGCATGTATATGAACAATCAAGGTAAAGAACATTGGGATGCAGTAAAGTGGATTCTTAGGTATTTGAGAGGTACTAATACTCATGCATTATGCTTTGAAGGTTCATACACTGTTTTACATGGATATGTTGATTCATATATGGCATGTGATAAAGATAGCAGGAGGAGCACCAAAGGGTATGTTTTTACGATAGGTGGAACAACAATAAGTTGGATTTCGAAACTGCAAAAGGTTGTTGCACTTTCAACAACAGAGGCAGAGTATGTTGCTGCCTTAGAGGCTAGTAAGAAATGATTTGGTTATAGAGGTTTATGGAGGAATTGAGAAAGAAGCAGGAGAATAATAGGTTGTACTGTGATAGTGAGAGTGCCATTAATATTTCAAAGAACGCATCCTTCCATTCGAAGACTAAGAATATACAACTCAGGTACCATTTCATACAATCCATCTTGGAAGATAGAAATTTGAAGTTGGAAAAGATACACACTAGCCAAAATCGTGTAGACATGTTAACTAAGTGAGTAACCAGGGAGAAACTGAGTTCCTGCTCAGTTTTAGTTGGTCTTCAAGCATGAATATGACAATAAAAAATTTTCCAGGTCCAAGAAGGTTCATAGTCCAACAGATACAACAATGATGGAGGTGTTGAGATCAGTCTCCAAGTGGGAGATTGTTGGTTGTGGAGCCTGATTATCTTCCTGATTCATAGGTCTTTGTTTTCAACCGTGTTTATACCCCATGAATACTTTACACCGAGGAAGAATGTACACTCCTCCACACGGGGGAGTGCAAAGGGGGGTCCCCTCTGCGGGGCCCGGGGGCAAGCGAGCCCCCAAAGGAAAAAATTTCCTTGTAAATGTATATTGTAATTTCATTGTAAATATGGACTGTTCATTATAAGGTCACATATTTGACGGTAGAAGTGATGTTAGGGTTTGTTTCCCTAGAAGGCAACCCTCTTTTATGAGGGTAATGTATTGCGGCTATGCATAATTACGAATATTGTATTCTGAGTGAGGAGATTGTGAGAGAAAGAAGAGGAATTTACAACGAGTGTGTTGTAGGTTGTATCCCTTCTTTTGCTAGATAATAATAAAGGAAGGACCTGACAAGTTATCTAGTGAACGTAGCCACACTGGGAGAACCACATATATATGTGTCTCTATTGTATTGTGTATCTTCTGTGTTTTATTTCCGCATTTATTTTATTTTATTTCTCCGCGATCTTGTTTTTCTAACACATATAGCAACAATATAATTGGTCCACCATCCACAATCTTGAAATAAAGGTTGGGATCGAGTTTACTCTTGGTAAAGCCCAATCTCATTAGAAAACTATCCATCCTACCATACCAAGCTCTTGGATCTTGCCTCAAACCATACAGACATGAGTCTTCCTGTCCTGTACTTCGAAACCAAATTTTCACATCACATTGTACCAACCTAGTACACTTGCTTAGCTGCAAATCAATCTGCATAATCATGTGTTGGTTATATGTGCTTTTTGTAAAGAACAATTGTTGATTAAGGTTGGTTGTCATTGATGTCAACCCTTGAAGAAAGCCCCATAGCACAAAGGTTTGGGTAATAGACCCAATATTGTTTGATGTAAATATGAATCATTATTGTTTATTCATGTTTGATAAGAAGTAAATATGGATGAAATACAAAGTGGTCCCCTTATGGTGAAAACCCTCATGGGAAGACGCTTTGTGGAGTAAGAGAACCCATGCTTAATTGTGGAATAAAGAGATGAAGGATAGTGAATTTGTCAGGGAAAATATCCTAAATGGATAGTGCTTGTCATGCCATTTCCTATGGTATGTGGAACGTCACATAACCCCTCATGGTTAGAGAGTTATGGCCATGAGAAGTTGGAGATCCCAGGTTTGGGTAATGGACCCAAGTTTGTTTGATGCGTAACGGTATGAGTTATGATATTTTTTCAGATAATACTATTCTATATGGATAGTACATGTCATGCCATTTTTTCTGGTATGTGGAACGTCACATAACTCCTCACAGTTTGAGAGTTATGGCCTTACGAAGTTGGAGGACCCTCATATGTCATCTAGAAGCCCCAAAAGGTCAAAGTAGTCAAAGTGGTTTAAGAGATTTTAAAAGGTAAATAATAA
>ML798169.1:56071-78645 GCA_009831015.1 Picea engelmannii
GGGGCAGGGGTGCTATCGGTAACACAACTTTTCAAAACAAGGTAAAAAATGTGTCATCCCTAAAAAACGAGAACTCGTTATGTTGGTAACTTTTTTTTATACTTATCTTTCGATACTTCAACGTTAAAATCAACTAATTTTTAGACACAAACTTGCAGAACATTAATATGCCCTGTTACATAATTAAATACATCTTGATGTTATCGTTAAATCTCTGTGTTTGGATGCCAAACTTATCTAAAGAGTGCATATCTTCATTGACGATTATCATTCCACTTATGTTGTCAATGCACAACCTTATTCACCTTTTAATATGCTTGTTTTCACATCTCACTGTATTTCAATTTATATTGAATACTCATTGGTTACCTAGGGATATACTTGTTTCTCTATGTAAATCTTATGAGATTGCTACATAGGAAGATTTTATGTTGCATCACTGAGGCATGTAAATTGATCAATCATTCTAAAATAATAAACCATAAGCAATGAGCGAAAGAAAAGGATTATAAAAAACGATCTCATACAAGAAATGTGAATAACAAACCAATTTAGGATCAAAATCAAACTCATGACTTGAATTGATGCAAAACCTTTTTGTTAGGGTCCTACCCTAACCCCCTTACTTAGATACTTTATTAATGTATGAGGCCACCTTCTATGATAAGGTCCATTAAATAGTTAGTTAATAGTCACTCATTGTAAAAATGGTCATCTTTATTAATAAGGCCCAAATTAGTTAGTGACCCAAATTATAAGCGGGCCCATGGATACTTAAGATTCTTATGTATATCTAAATATCGAGTAGAAGGTTATGTAATGTTTTGTAAAGAATTGTTATTGTAATTAGAGCTTTTCTTTAGGAGGTTTCCCCCTTGAAGAAGCAGGTGAACATAACTCTTTCTTTTTTATTATCAAGAGATATTTCTCAGGGTTTATCTATTTTATTTTGTATTCTTTGGTTTTGAAATACATTTTATGTGATTTATTTGAAGTTTTGGGGTTAAGTATATCACAAGTGGTATCAGATATTTTTCTTGGGCATGAAGTGGGAGAAATTTTGGGGCACGAAGTGGGATTTTTTTTCTTTTTTTTGGCAAATTTTTGATGGAAAAAAGAGGGTGACATAATTAAGGTTGATTTCTAAAACTTTATGTGTAGAATTTGAAGATACAAGCCATAGATTTGAATTCCTCTATTAAAAATACACAATTAATTTTTTTTATCCAAAACAGAGTGCGGGAAGTGGCGATATCATTGATTTAAAATCAACTATTTTTAGGGTTTTTTTCGGTGATGGCTACAAATTTTGTAGATTGGATATCTTTTGATAAAGGTCATAGATTTCATTCAAACCAGTACTAGTAGATCCAAAGAATTTGTGGAATTTCATAATTACGGTCATAGTAGACAATCCAAGAAGTATACACAAATTCGTGATCATTTTACATTTTTGCCCTCAAACCCTACTTTGAACAAGTAAGTTATTTTTAGGTGATTTTAAGAGCTTTTTCTTGGGTCAACAAGATCCTAAAATTTTGAAATTTGTTTAGAGATGTGTTCTGGCATCTTTAAATAACACAATGATATGTCATTCAAATGGTATAATTATGGTTGGGAAAGAATAAACATGGGAAATACAAGTGGAATCACATTATTAGAAATTTTGTAACCCCAGCTAGTACTCCTTCGAGTAGTATCACATCAGACAATACCTATATACAAAATCTCACTTCCACTGCCCTTGGGTATATAGAAAGTCCCCTAGGTATAACTAAAACCAACTCTAGATAATCTAATCGATCATCTTGTTTCTATAGTACATCGAGAACAACACTTGGGGAGATCACTCTCTAGTACTTGGGTATTTGAGTAGTACAACTAAGGGCACAATTGAGACTCCTTAGTTAGTGCCTTGATTTATTGGGCCGACTAATATAATTGGACCCTACGAATATTTCATAGAGCTATAGAAGTTGACACTCCCTTGTCCTCAGGACATGGTAATATTTTTAGTGAGCTCACCCATGAAGAATCCCTATAAACCACCTTGTGCTTACTTGAACAACATGAAAACCTACTCGAATGCAGATAGGATAGACTTCATGGAAGTTCAACTTAAGCAACTTCAGGAGAACACAAATGGTTTGGATGAGATGTTTGAGTAGCAAAATCAACAAAACCTAGCCAACTTCAAAAATATGTTGAATGAGAAGTTATCAGGCATGCTAGCTCAAGGCATACCAAAAGAAAACCATTGGACTACACACCACATTGAGCCACACCAGAAATAAACTTCTAACTCAAGACTATTTAGCTACCCACAATCCTCTTCGGGTCCACAAAATAATAGACTAATGGATAATAACATATGGAAATGTTATCCTAAGGTGGACCTCAATGAGTATGATGGTTATGACTTGTTAGTATGGGTCACCTAAATGGAGCATTACTTCACCCTCCATGGAATTACTGATGACATGATGAAACTCAGGGTGGGGGTCATTTATCTAGATCCAAAACAATGGCAATGGTGGGAATGGCATAAAAAATTCTATGCGTGATACATCACTTGGAGTCAATTTGTTAAAACTATCTATGCATGTTTCAAGAGAGATACTCACTATTTGGGGTGGATTACCAAGTTACGCCAAATAGGATCAGTCACCAACTTTATGATATCCTTTAAGCAATTATCCATCTATACAAACAACTTAACGTATTCTTTCTATAAATAATGTTTCATGAGTGGCCTCAAGGTGGAGATTCGATCACAAGTTAGAATGCAATGTCTTGCTACATGGTTGGAAGTGACTCATAGGGCCCTAGAAGCAGATACGGTGACCAATACAAAAAACAAAACCCAGTCCTCATTCCCCACACTCATCCTCCCTAGGGTAATTCCCCAAGCACAACTCCTACTCATCTTGTGAAAATACAAAGGTTGTCTCCAACGAAAATTCCAAACTACCAAAGACGTGTAATCTGCTATAATTGTGATGAAAAATATGGTCTTGGTCATTGCTGTAAAGAAAAAAAATTATTCCAAATTATATGACCACTCATGACTTAACTAATGACACAACTACCGAAGAGGCACCATAGTTACAAGTTGAAGACACTAATACTTAGACTCGGGCAAATATCGAACCTCCATTCCATCACGAAGAACCCCTAATATCACTGCTTTAATTACTGGGCATTTCAACTCCACAAAACTTGAAACTCAGGGGAAATATTAAGCACGAGAAGGTTGTTTTCCTAGTTGATAGTGGAAATACTCACAATTTAATTCAAACAGAGTGGCAGAAGAAACCCATTGTTTTGTACACCCAGTGCACAATTTTCAAATCATGATTCCCATTAGAGGTATGATGAAATGTGGGGGAAGATATGAAAATGTCAAACTCTAGATGGGAGAATATCAGTTCAAAAACCATCTATTTGACATTAATATGGGTGGTTTTGATATACTATTGGGGGTAGAATGGATATGCAAATTTGGACCAATCGCCATGGATTTCAGGGAACTCTACATGATTTTCATTAATTGGGTTCATATACATACCCTTCGAGGGATTCAGAAAAACTCTCCTGAAATAGTCTGCTCTCATCGTATGGAGAAGTTACTAAATAAAGGCCACTTTGGCATTATTCCCCAATTTAATGCCATACAGATTATGGATAATCTGACACAAGAAATCCACCCAAACTTACATCTAGTCCTCGACAAAATTCATCGGGTCTCTGAGAAACCAAACAGTTTACCCCCTTCTCGAGGAGAGCATGGCCATGGTGTTCCCATGATTCTAGGAATTCAACCACCAAATGTATGTCCTTATCGAAATCATTTTGAAAAAAAAAATGAAATAGAAAAGATCATTCAAGAACTGTTCTTGAATGATCACCAATATCCTCGGTGTTAAATAAAGAAAGTAGTTGGCGCATGTGTCCTAGTTTTCAGATCTCAATAAGTTGACAATCAAGGATAAATTTCCCATCACAAATATTGATGATATCCTTGATGAAATTCATGGAGAAAAGTTTTTCACCAAGATTGATATATGTTTAGGATACCACCAAATTTGGATGAAATATACATACATCCCTAAGATAGCCTTCATAACACACGAATGTCATTATAAGTTTCTAGTGATGCCTTCCAGTATTTGATAATGCTCCATCCACTTTCAAAATCCTCATGAATGATATTTTCAAATCCTTTCTACACAATTTTGTGTTGGTATTCTTCGATGATATCTTGATCTATAGTAAAGCATGAGAATCACACATAGAGAATGTTGATAAGTCCTTCCAACTCTTGAGTGACAACCAATTATTCGTGAAGCACTCCAAATGTGCTCTTGGGGATCCTGAGGTTGAATATTTTGGTCAGATTGTAAGTCAAGAAGGAGTACAAGTTGATCCCAAGAAAGTGGCAAGTATTCGAGATTGGTCCCATCCAAAAACACTGAAGAGATTGAGGGGATTCTTAGGAATTACAGGCCACTATAGGAAATTTGTGAAAAATTATGGAATTATTACAGCTCCCCTAACTTCACTCCTTAAAAAGAATGCCTTTTTCTAGAGTGAGGTAGCAACACATGCCTTCCTTGCTTTAAAGGATGCCCTATGTACTACTTCATTTTTAGTAGTGCTTGCATTTACTAAGACTTTTGTCTTGGAATGTGATGAAGGATTCCCCTTAGCATTCACCACTAAGAAATTGTGTGTTAACAATTTGGGAAAATCGACATATGAGAAGGAAATCATGGCTTTCCTTCATGCAATGGAGAATTGGAGGCCATATATCAAAGGGAGGCATTTTCATATCAAGATTGACCATCATTATTTGAAGAACTTCTCGAACAATGGTTGTCTTCACCAAATCAACACAAATAGGTCACCAAGTTGTTGGGGTATGATTATGAGATCACATATACGAAGGGTGAAGAGAATGTTGTGGCTGATGCTTTATCTAGACAATTTGAGGAGGATGGGTCACTCTTTGCCTTATCATTACCAAGTCTAGGATGACTTGAGGAAGCTCGAAGTGAATGATTATAAAATAGTACTTTAATTCATCTCATGCAATGGATTTAGTGTTGGACAAATTTTCATTCAAGTGTTGTCATTGATGTCAACAGTCATAGTAAGCAGAGCAACAAGGTCAATCTGAGGAAGAAAAATAATCGACAGAAGAACATCACCTTAAAGCTGAAGAAATTCATGATTATTGTTGATCATGATAGGATCAACAATCCAATGATAAAATCTCAGGAGGGTTAGAAAACACATAAATCAAAGCTCAGAAGAGATTGTCGCGTTGAAAATTAGTAGGTATGGTGCGATTGAAACCCAGATCAAATCGTGATCATTGATGCGAAATCGATCGAATAACGAAAGGGATGAATTGTGGGGAGCGAGAAAGCGGAATTAAACCACTTGCTAGTTACAATCCTGCAATCCATATAGATCGTCAGATCACACATCTTCAATGATCTACGACTGTGGTTGATCTAACTAACGACCAGTTTAACTCATATTAAATCGTGACCATCAGATGCACAATCACAAAATCTATGGCAGGGATAGATTGCAGAGATTGAAAGGAAAATTAAATACTCGTAAATTGTAGTTCCGCAATCATCGTTGACCGTTGATTTGCTTAGATAATATCAACAGTCGTCGGATCATCTCAATATGGAGGGATAGGATAAGCGTGGCTAAAAGGCTGAGATTTGGATTAGCCAAATACCCGTTAGGCATCGGATTAAATCCGATACTCGTCAGCCATCGGGTCATGTTAAAGTGGAAGGATAGGATAAAGCTACAAGAGATACATTGCAGAATAGATCGAACTGTTAATCTAAAGAACCTGATTAATGAACATAATTCACTTTGGGTATAAATAAGCGAGGAACTTACGCCTTGTCAGTTTGAGATTTGAAATACCCAGAGCCCATAAATCTGAAGTCAATAAGGACCGTCGGATTTAGAGGACATACGAGCACCATTGGATCATAACTATTAGTCAACAAACCACGTCAACAAGGACACGTGACACAATCAAATAACGACAAGTGTCAAGATGAATCGATATTTTTGGTACGTGCAAATCACGAATCAGAGTGACACATGGCAGATACTCGGCTCATGACACGTCAGAAAGTGATGTAAGCAACTTACGTCACTTCGAGAGTTTTGTGTCGGGAGATATACCATCAGTACTTTACCCAAGTCCTGAAATCCTGAATGTCAGAGTCCCGAAGTGGACACGAGATGTCTTATCTGGAAATCACTTCGCGACCATTCTCGACCGTCGATCTACTCAGTGGAAGGATAGTGTAAGTGGAAATGTTAACCGACAACAAGCGGTCCCCATCGTTGATGAATCACACAATAGGTGATTACTTCGGAGGAAAATATAGTAGCATTTATTCGAAACCTCCGAAGTCTTGAACGCTGAAATTATGAAAGGGACACAGGTCAGTAGATTAACAACTTCGGGAGATTTGACATGCCAGAAGTCACAAAAACCCGAAGGGAAAAGTGCTGAAATTACGACAACCATCCATCTCAATGCATGATTAATTCATAGCCGTCGTATTTAGTAGTGAAAGGATGAGTATAAGGTCTAAAGAAGATCGTTGATCTGTCTCTGCGAAATAAACATGAATCGTTTGATTGTTTCAACTCTATCGTAATCGAGAGTTTTGAAATATTGGAAGTCATGAAGACACGAAGGTCAAAATGCCAAAATTTTGTTAGTCGTTTATCCCATCAGAAGATCGAATCGTAACCATTGATTTAATAAAGCACTCAAGCACTTGTTTTTCTTAGCATCTCGTTACCGCTGATGGTCATATGAAATAAGATTTTTAAAAGGAAACTGTTATACGTCGCTAGATTCGGTAAGCCCGTGGTTCTGTAATGATCGGTCATATGAAATGGCTTGAAGGAAGCGCCTCCGTAGAAATTGGTCCCTGTGAAAATAACAGAGATTCAGGATCGAGTATAAAGGATTAAATTGATCCATGAATGTGATAAATTTATGAAAAACCTTTACGGTAAAATAAATAAACAGTAATTAAGACTAATTAATTGAAGAGGTGCGATGGTCGAAATGAAGGGACACAATTGTGTCACACTCACACCATTTGAGGAGTATATAATCATGGAAGAGTATTGAGAAGAAAATGTCTCTACAGTTCAGAACAAAAGATCAAAAGCCGAAGCAGATTCCAAGAAGAAAAGATAATATCTATGTATTAAGGGTGGTTGGGTGGTGCAAGGGCAGGTTGGTGCTTGCAGAGGAAGTTGGTGCTTCCTTGTTAGTTGTAGCTGACTAAACGGGGGGTCGTAGCCTCCTACGAGTTGGTGCCAGTAAACCAGTGTGTGGGTGCATCCTGATCAGTCGATGCTGATCAAAGAGGAAGTACATATTCCTTCTATGTAACATGTAATTTTTTTTTGCAGTTAATAGAAAAGATTTTGTGGTTTTCCCAAATGGGTTCCACGATAAAATACTGTGTTAAAATTCTGTCTAATAAATGAAAAATTGATATAATTGTTGTGTCACTGATTCACCCCCCCTCTTAGTGACATGATCTGATCCTTCAATTGGTATCAGAGCAGGTTCCTCGAAGGTAGATTATGAAGATGGATCAACAAGAGGGAATGTCTAACAACAAAGCACCATTGTTCAATGGAGGATGCTATGCTCTGTGGAAAATAAGAATGAAAATATTCCTGTTGGATCTTGGTTTTGATATCTGGCAATGTGTTGTAGATGGTTACATTGCACCAACTACTCCACCCAAAGACTCTGGAGGAAAGAAAATCTATAATGACAACTCAAGAGTAGTTAATGGAATTCTAGCAGGGTTGGCTAATTCTATATGTGTGAAAGTTATGCATTGCAAATCAACCAAAGAAATTTGGGACAAATTGGAGGCTGTATATGAAGGAGATGTCAAAGTCAAGGAAACCAAACTAAAGACCTATAGAACTAAATTTGAAAATATGAAAATGAAATAAGAAGAAAATATTGCTGAGTACTTTCATAGGGTAGATGAAGTGGTCAACTCAATTAGAGCGACAGGAGAAGAAATTACAGATAAAACCACTATGAAAAAAATACTAAGGTCATTACCTATGATATAGGATGCAAAGATTTCTTGAATTGAAGATAGATCTGATATAAACACACTCACAATTGATCAGCTCCATGGAATCTTTACAGCATATGAAATGAGAACAGGGCATGATAAATCAACAAAAGATGAAACAACTTTCAAGGTATCCAAGACAAAGATAAATCAGAAGCAAAAACCTCAATACATTCATCATGATGAATCTGATGTGAAAGAAGCCAATTTCATTAGAAAACTTCAAAAAGGATCAGGGAAGTACAAAGGCAAACTTCCTTTCAAATGTTTTAACTGTGGAAAAGTTGGTCATTTTGCATCCAAGTGTCTCTATCCCAAGGAGGACCCTGAAGATGAAGAAAACAAAAATAATCAATACAAGAAGAAGGAAAAACCCAACTACAATAAAAAGTTTTACAAAGGGAAAAATATTTTTTATTCAAAAGAAGAAAACAACATTTCGTCAGTCTAGTGACAACGATGAATCTGATGATGATGAAGTCCTTTTCTTAGGTATTGAAGAATCTAATGATATAGAAAAAATTAAACATGAGAAAGAGTTAGAAGATGAAGCAAAAGTTAATATGGAGGAAGAACTTCTCAGTGCCCTGGATGAATTAAGAAAGTACAAAACCAGATATAGACAACTGAAAAGTTTTGTACTTGAAAAAAAAGAAAAAACATGAACAAGAAGAAAAGGAGATGGAAAAACTCACGAGCAACCTGAGAAAACAAATCTTAGAAGAAAATAATATCGAAGAAAGTCTGGAAAAGTCTCTTAAGGAAAAACAAATAACTTGTGAAAAAATGGAGGCATAAATAGTTCATCTAGAAAGGGAACTGGATGCAAAAATCATTCAAACAAAATCTGAAAATAGCTCTAAAATATTAGATAATATTATTACCACACAAAGGTATTCAGGGAATAAAAATGGAATAGGTTATTCTCAAAAGGAAATTCATGTTAACTCAAAATCTTATGCAGATGCTCTCCTCAATACATTCAAGAAGAAAAATGAAGAGAAGATAAGTAATGATCAGAAATCCAGAAGATTACTTCCACCCATCAGGAAGGAAGACAAGGCAATACCAAAGAAGTTTTATCAAAACATGTATCCTCGCATTTTCCCTGGTTATTTCTTTGCATGCTCTAATTTTGGACACAAAGCTATAAATTGTAGAGCATATAGAAAGAAAAATTTGAAGGTTAAGAACTATATCCTTAAGGATAAACAAGCAACAAATCGAGTTAAAAGCATAAACTATAACTCCTTTGCACCTCTACAAGAAGGGGACTTACAATGCTTCAGATGTCATAACCATGGACATAAGGCCATTAAGTGCAGATTAATGGAAGTCTCATAACAACCCAAGGTCATTAGAGAGCAAAATAAACTTTGGAGAGAAAAAACATCAAAAAAGGAATGTCTTATTGCCCTAAAAGCTCAAGATAAAAATGACCTCTGGTATTTTGACAGTGGGTGCTCAAAACATATGACAGGTAACAAGGACAAGTTTTTAGACTTAAAGAAACAAAAAGGTAAATTTACATTTGGTGATAATGCTTCAAGTAACATACTTGGGAAAGGCACTGTGAATCTGGGAAAAGACAAAGCCAGAAATGTACTACTTGTCGATAAACTGAAGCCTAGTTTATTAAGTGTCAGTCAAAACTGTGATCAGGGGAACTTCTGCATCTTTGATTCCCAAAAATGTGAGATTAGGAGAGAAGACACAAGAAAATTAGTTGGTACTGCTACTAGAACTCCTGAAAATGTATATATACTAGATGAAAAATTGAATGAGGAGTGTCATATAAATTCAGTAGATGAAAGTTGGCTATTGCATAGAAGTTTGGGGCATATTAACTTTGACAATATTGTGAAAGTCTGTAACCTTGGTGCAGCAAGAAACTTGCCAAAAATCATAAAACCCTCAAATACTGTGTGTCGACACTCTCAACTAGGGAGGCAAACTAGAATAAGATTCAAGGCAAAATAATACACAACCTCTAAACCTTTAGATCTTTTTCACACTGACCTATGTGGACCTACAAGAACCAAGAGTTTGAAAGGAGAGTCTTACTTTATGTTGTTCATTGATGACTGTACTAGAATGGGTTGGATATGTTTTCTCAAAGAAAAATCAGAAGCACTCAACAAATTCAAAGCCTTTAAAACCCTTGTTGAAAATGAAAAGGTGACAAAAATGAAATGTCTTAGATCAGAAAATGGTGGTGAATTCACCTCAAAAGAGTTTGATGTATTTTGTGAAAATCATGGAAAAAAATACAATTCTCTTCTGCCAGAACACCTCAACAAAACAAGATTGTTGAGAGAAAGAATAGAACAATTCAGGAGGCTGCAAGGACTATGCTCAATGAAGCAAAATTGTCAGATGGATATTGGAGGGAAGTTGTAAGTACAACAATATACATATTGAACAGAGGTCAACTTAGAGTTAGTAGTGATAAGACCCTTTATGAACTATGGTTTGGAAGAGCTCCATCAGTAAAATACTTCAAGGTCTTTGGAAGTAAATACTATATCAAAAGACTAGATGAGAGTCTTGGAAAATTTGATGCTAGATCCAATGAAGGTGTTTTTCTTGGATATGATTCAAACAAAAAGGCATACAGATGCTACAATCTCAGATCACATAAGATTGTTGAGAGTGAATATGTCAAGGTGGATGACCTAAAAACGATAAGAATCAAAAATCAAGAGACCATACCTAAAAATGAAGATGAAGATGATGATGAGACATTCGACACTCAACTAGAAGAAGTAGAAGAGAATGAAAAAGAAAGGGAAGAAGATGATATGGATACTAGTGAAAGCGAAGAATATAGTCAATATGGAGAGATAAGAGAATAATTCACAAGAAGAGATACAAAGACACCATCAAGAATTACTCAAAAGAATCATCCTGAAGAACTGATTATTGGAGATATAAATGATGGAGTGCACACAAGAAGACAACTACTGTATCAAATAGAAATAGCATTGTTGTCACATGTTGAGCCTAGCTCAATCAAAGAGGCATGCAAATATGATAATTGGATCAAAGCTATGAATGAAGAATTGGACCAAATTAAAAAAAATCAAACTTGGGAACTAGTTCCAAGACCAAAAAACAAAAATTTCATTGGAACTAAATGGGTATATAAAAATAAAATGAATTAAGATGGGAAAGTAATTAGGAAAAAAGCCAGATTAATATGTAAAGGGTATGCTCAGGTTGAAGGAGTAGAATATGAACAAACATTTGCACCTGTGACCAGATTAGAGGCAATTAGGATGTTCTTAGCTTTCTCCAGCTATAGAAAATTTAAAGTGTACCAAATGGATGTCAAGTCAACATTTCTCAATGGAAATTTAGAAGAGGAAGTCTATATTGAGAAACCAGAAGGGTTCCAATTAACCAACAAAGGCGACTATGTTTGTAAACTAAAGAAAGCACTCTATGGGCTAAAACAAGCACCTATAGCATGGTATGTAAGGCTAGATTCTTTCTTACAAAAACAGGGCCTAAAAAGGGGATCAACAGACAACAATCTTTATTGTAAAATTGATGGTAATAACATGATCATTGTGGAAGTGTATGTTGATGATATTCTATTTGGTAGTGATGATGAAAAAATGAGCAAGGACTTTGCTAGGATGGTGCAACAAGAATTTAAAATGTTTTTGCTTGGGGAATGAAATTTCTTCCTTGGATTACAAATAATACAGTCCAAAAGAGGAGTCTTTATTCATCCATCTAAGTATATTAAAGATATGCTTAAAATATTTCAATTGGAAGATTGCAAACCTGTTAGTACACCTATGACAGTTGGATGCAAATTAAGCAAGGATGATGAGTCAAAAACTGTAGATCCAAAACACTACAGATCAATGATTGGCAGTTTTCTCTATGTAACAATTTCGAGACCTGATGTCCAGCAAGCTGTTGGGATGGTGGCTAGATTCCAAGTAGAACCAAAGGAGAGCCATGTTCAAGCTGTAAAAGGAATCTTTAGATATTTGAAAGGAACCATAGATCTTGGTTTGTGGTATCCTAGTAAGGACTCATTCACATTAAAAGCCTATTCAGATGCTGATTGGGAAGGAAGTGTAGATGGCAGAAAAAGTATGAGTGGAGGAGCATTCTTTTTGGGAGAATCACTGGTTGCTTGGATAAGCAAGAAACAATCCTCAATTTCTCTGTCTAGCACTGAAGCCGAGTACATTGCAGCAGCAGAATGTTGCACACAAGTGGAGTGGATGAAACAAACTCTACAAGACATCAAAATAGTATTTGAAGAACCCACTACTATCCACTGTGATAATACATGCGCGATAAGTCTCTCTAAGAGTCCTTTCCAACACTCAAAATCGAAACACATTCCCATAAAGTATGAATATCTAAGAGATCAGGTTGAAAACAAAAACATTAAATTGGAATATGTTCTAACACAAGAACAGGTGGCAGAAATTTTTACAAAACCCTTAAGTAGAGATGCATTTGAATACCTCAGGCGAAAATTGGGAGTAATCCTTCTTCCTACCTAAATCTATCAAGAAAATAATGCATCAGTTGGCACCTATTCAGGGGGAGATAGAAATCAACATCAGAAGGAGTGATTCAATTATGCTAGGAAAAGTGTGATTGCAGGAGGTGTTACCAATGGTCAAAGAAATATTTATACAGACAGATCATCGAAGAAGAAACCCTTTGCCATTGATGCCAAAGGGGGAGAGTAACTTCAAAGGACAGAAGCATCACTATAGGGGGATATTATGTAAAGAGTCGGTGTGTTGCCCTCAATGAAAAAGGGGGATATTGTTGGACAAATTTTCATTCAAGTGTTGTCATTGATGTCAACAGTCATAGTAAGCAGAGCAGCGAGGTCAATCTTAGGAAGAAAAATAATTGACAAAAGAACATCACCTTAAAGTTGAAGAAATTTGTGACTATTGTTGATCATGATAGGATAAACAGTCCAATGATAAAATCTCGGGAGGGTTAGAAAACGCCGAAATTAAATCTCAGAAGAGATTGGCGCGTTTAAAATCAATAGGTATGGCGTGAATGAAACCCAGATCAAATCGTGACCGTTGATGCGAAATCGCTCGATCAACAATAGGGATGAATTGCGGGGAGTGAGAAAGCATAATTAAACCACTTGCTAGTTACAATCCCACAATATGTCTAGATCGTCAGATCACACAACTTCAACGATCTACGACTGTGATTGATCCAATTAACGATTAGTTTAAGTCATATTATATCATGACCGTCGAATGCGCAATCACAAAATCTACGACAGGGATAGATTGCAGAGATTGAAAGAAAAAATAAATCACTCATAAATTGTAGTTCCGCAATCATCGTCGACCATTGATCTGCTTCGATAATATCAACATTCATTGGATCATCTCAATGTGGAAGGATAGGATAAGTGGGGCTAAAAGGTTGAGATTTGGATTAGCCGAATACCCGTCATTCGTCAGATTAAATCTAGTACTCATCAGCCATCAAATCATGTTAAAGTGGAAGGACAAGATAAAGCTACAAGATCTGCATTGCAGAATAGATCGAACTGTTAATCTAAAGAACCTTATCTATGAACAAAATTCACTTTGGGTATAAAGAAGTGAGGAACTTACGCTTCGTCAGTTTGAGATTTGAAATACCCGGAGCCCGGATATCCGAAGTGAATAAGGACCATCGGATTTAGAGGACATACGAGGACTGTTGGATCATAACTGTTAGTCAACAGACCATGTAAGAAAGGAAATGTGGCACAGTCAAAGAAGGACAAGTGTCAAGATGAATCAACATTTCTAGTGCGTGCAAATCAAGAATCAGAGTGACACGTGGCAGATACTCGGCTCGTGACACATCAGCAAGTGATGTAAGCAAATTACGTCACTCCAAGAGTTTTGCATCAGGAGATATACCATCAGTACTTGCCCCAGGTCCTGAAATTCTGAATGCCAGAGTCCCAAAGTGGACACGAGACGTCCGATCTGGAAATCACTTCGCGAGCGTCCTCGACCGTCGATCTACTCAGTGGAAGGTTAGTGTAAGTGGAAACATCAACCAACAACAAGCAGTCTCCATCATTGATGACTCACACAACAGGTGATCACTCCAGAGGAAAATGGAGCAACATTTATTCG
This sequence comes from Picea engelmannii, assembly GCA_009831015.1. NCBI lineage: Eukaryota > Viridiplantae > Streptophyta > Pinopsida > Pinales > Pinaceae > Picea > Picea engelmannii. The sequence continues at coordinate 70,389 of ML798169.1, forward strand.
AAATATTTGAAGTCCTGAATGCCAATATTCCAAAAGGGACACACGTCAGTATATTGACAGCTTTAGGAGATTTGACATGTTGGAAGTCACGAAAACCCAAAGGGAAAAGTGACGAAATTACGACAACCATCCATCTTAATGGATGATTAAGTCATAGCTGTCGGATTTAGTAGTGAAAGGATGAGTGTAAGGTCTAAATTAGACCATTGATTTGTCTCCATGAAATAAACATGAACCATCCGATTGTTTCGGCGATATCGTAATCGAGAGTTTTGAAATGTTGGAAGTCATGAAGACCCAAAGGTCAAAATGCCGAAATTAGGTTAGCCGTTCATCCCATTAGAATATCAAATCGTAACCATTGATATAATAAAACACTCAAGCACTCGTTTTTCTTAGCATCTGGTTACCGCCGATGGTAATATGATATAAGAGTTTTAAAAGGAAACTGTTATACGTCACTATATTCGGTAAGCCCATGGTTCTGTAATGACCGGTCATATGAAATGGATTGAAGGAAGCAACTCCATAGAAATTGGTCCATGTGAAAATAATAGAGATTCGGGATCAAGTATAAAGGATTAAATTGATCCATGACTGTGATCAATTTATGAAAAACCTTTACGGTAAAATAAATAAATAGTTATTAAGACTAATTAATCAAAGAGGTACGATGGTCAAAATGAAGGGGCATAATTATGTCACACTCACACCGTTTGAAGAGTATATAATAATGGAAGAGTGTTGAGAAGAAAATGTATCTGGAGTTCATAATAGAAGATCAAAAGCTGAATCAGATTCCAAGAAGAAAATATAATATCTATGTATTAAGGGTGGTTGGGTGGTGCAAGGGAAGGTTGGTGCTTGTAGAGGGAGTTGGTGCTTCCTTGTCAGTTGTAGCTGACTAAACAGGGGGTCGTAGCCTCCTACCAGTTGGCGATGGTGAACCATGGTGTGGGTGCATCCTGATCAGTTAGTGTTGATCAAAGAGGAAGTACATATTCCTTCTATGTAACATGTAAAACAATTTTGCAGTTAATAGAAAAGAGTTTTTGGTTTTCCCAATTGAGTTCCACGATAAAATACTGTGTTAAAATTCTGTCTAATAAATGAAAAATTGATATAATTGTTGTGTCACTCATTCACCCCCCCCTCTCACTGACAGGATCTGATCCTTCATTTAGGTAGATCCCAACCCACCTAAAGGTTATACATGGAAAAAATATACATTGTGTTATAAAGGGTGCATTGTTCTGGTAAAATATTTGACCCTAAAACAATGAGTCTTAGATGAGCTACATTCATCATCGATAGTAGGTTTCTTTGGATTTCATAAAACCTATGAAAGAACTAAGCATTCATTCTTCTGTAATGGTATGAAAAACTATATCTAGGATTTCGTAGCATCCTATGATTCTTTCCAAAGAAACAAGGGAGATATGGTGAATATACTAGAGGAATTGCAACCTCTACCAATCCCAACACACACATATATAGACGTTTCAATGGATTTTATTGTGGGACTCCCAAAAGCGGGAAACAAGTCAATCATCATGGTGGTTGTTTACTATCTTTCAAAAGATGTTCATTTTTGTGCCCTAGCTCATCCTTTCACTCCTTCCTTATTTTCCATGGCCTTTATGGATAAAATATTTAAGATACATGTTATGCCCACTTCCATTGTCTCAGATCAGGACTCCACATTTACCAACAATTTTTTGTAGGAATTATTTAAACTTCAAGGTACACAACTGAATATGAGAAGTGCATATTATCCTCAAACTGATGGTTAAACATAAGTGGTCAACATGTGCTTAGAAAATTATTTGAGTTTATTTTATTTTGAAAAGATGCACCAATGGGCACAAAGGGTTCCCCTTTCCAAATGGCGATACAATACCACTTATCATGGAGCTACCAAAATGACACCATATAAAGTTGTTTATGGAAAAAAACCCTTATCAATGACATCTTATGTACCAGACAACTCCAAAGTTCATGTAGTAGATAGAATGCTTCACACCAGAGAAGACATTATTCATATCCTCAAGGAAAACTTGGTTATGGTGCAAAATCGAATGAAACAACAAGCTAATCAGAATAAATCCGAATGTTCTTTTACCAAAAGGGATCAATTGTTTATTATCTTGTAGATTTATAAATGGACACCACTCAAAGATAAAGTTCCCCAGAAGCTAGATCCTAATTTCTATGGTCCCTATCATATCATACAACACATTTCTTAGGTTTCCTACTAGCTGGCTCTCCCAACCTACTCCAAGATTCATCCTATCTTTGATGTGTGTTGTTTGAAGAAGGTTGTGGGATAAAATTTCAAAGTGAAAACCAACCTACTAGAACATTATGAAGAAGGTTCCATTTGGCTCCAACCATAAGCAATATTAGATACCATAGAGAATCAGTTGTTTCAGTGAACGATCGAGGAAGTATTGATCCCATGGAAAAATATGGAATTAGAAGATGTCACACGGGAACTGACAATGATTCTAAAATTATTTCCTCACCTTCATCCTTGAGAAAAATGTTGATTTTGAAGGGGGAGGGAGTGTTAGGGTCCTACCCTTAGATACTTTATTAACGTATGAGGCCACCTTCCTTGAATAAGGCCCATTAAAAAGTTAGTTAATAGTCACTCATTGTAAAAAAGGCCTGTCTTTATTAATAATGCTCAAATAAGTTAGTCGATGTTATGATCCAAATGCTTTAGATATCATAATAAACCAGAAGTACACATCATGTACACCAATGTGAGCATGGAGTACAACTCCAATATAGATAAGAGAGATGAATTACACAATAACTACTTAAAGAATATGAGAACCTCCTACAAATACTGAAATACATTCATACATCCAAATCACATGTCCCCAATAATGACTACATGATCTCTATATATACCTATTCACACATTTCACATGTGGCCCCTTTATTATTAGGTCGACCCTATTACATATACATTTACACATTACATGAACTTTTAACCCCATATATTCCCCCCCTTGGGATCATATCATATACATTTAACCCCATATATGCCCCCCTTGGGATCATGCCATAGTGCCCTCCTTCAAAAGATTTGTCCTCAAATTTAAAGGATTTACATGTGATGAAACCAAGTAATATGATTTTCTTATTTTCCCACATTATTCTTTCCATTTATGATGATCCATCCATCCAAACTCAATTCTTTCTAGTCTTAATCCTTGATGGCTAGTTGTTGCACAATTTTCTTTCCCTTGATTCCATATATTGTTGTTATAGCTTATCCAATTTGTAGTAGTTGTTGGTCTCTGATAATATCTTGTTGAATAATGGTTTTGTGATGCCCTATTCCAAGAATATTGATGAGTATCACATCTTCTTCCTTGATAATGTTGATATCAATATTTTTTTCTTACTTAAAATCTTTCATGGTAATGAGGGTGTTTATATGGTTTCACATTTGATGGTTTTCCTTCACTCGACACACCCATTTCATGTGTCTTCTTTTCAGATACAATGAAATTATCTATTCTCTTTTCTTGGTCTTTTATTACTTTAGCCTTGGAGATAATACCAATATATTTAGCATGTACATCCTCTATATGGAGTTCAAATTCTTCAAGTATATTCTAGTGACCTTCTTGAATCTTGTCTTCTTTTTCCTTTTGAAGCTGTAATGTGACCCCATCTATTAAATTGTTACGTAATTCTTCAACTCTAGATTACATTTCTTATTTTACCTCATCAATATTTAGGGATTCCTCAACCTTATTGCAAATTCCCTCTTCAAGTTTGGTGGTAATATCTTCATCCCTATTCTTTGATTCAAACTCTTGCGATTGTCTTTTCACCTTATTAACAACTTTAATAATTTCTTGATTATTCTTACATAACATTTTGATTTCTTCATCTTTATTTTTCAATTCTTTGTTTTATTCATCCTTTCCCCACTTTCCTTTTCTACTCTTTTCTTGCTTTAAGTTCTTAACCTCCTTAATGAGTGATTCATTAAGGGATCGCATCTTGAAAAAATCATCATTTTTCTTTATAATATATTTTCTTAGATCTTTATTATCCTTTTGAAATTTGGAAACTTTATTTAGTTTCAATTAACTCATCTTGAATTTTACGCATCTCCTCCATTTTTGTATTCTTGACCCATTTATTTGAGAAGAGTTTTTCAAATTCTTCCCATGTGATTTTCCATCTAGTATCATTACCAATACTCACCCACCACTTCCAAGCTTCAACAAAGAAATAATTTCTTGAACTTGAAAGAGGCATACCATATTCCTTTACAAACCTCAACCATTCCATAGGGTCTCTTTCATCTTTATCTTCATCTCCTGTAAATTTAGGTATTGTCATTGATTCTTAATTGTGGTCTAACTGAAACCCTCAACTTACAAACTTAATCAATAATAATCTACAATAGTTATGATAATTTTTACACTATATTATCCTATGTTTTCTCTTTCCAATGGCTTTCGAATCACCTCAATTGGACATCCCAATCAAAATTTATGATAGTTTTAAGTTAACATACCTTTTAAAACACTCATCTTGAGATTGTTTTTCTTGTCGACATTTGTCTTGATGTATCTCTGCAATTTAGACCCTTCCAAGTATGAAATTTCTACTTGTAGTACTCTGATATGGATTCTCTTTAATTCCATATGTTTGACCAAAACTTTATGTTCCAAGTGAAATCTATCGTAACTTTACCAAGACTTATTGATTTTTGGACCTTTCTAGAGATCAAACTTGTATGAAATTCCATGTTTCCAATGTTTTAGATTCATTTCTAAAATTTTTAATTGCAATAATATGGTCTATGTTGTTTACAAATGAATTGGTAGCACTCAATTTGGACTTACCAATCTTCAACTATGTCACTTACACAAAGAACACTTGTTTGAGACTAGGTTAGGACTAGTCAAATAACCCTAATTTACAAAGGCAATATCTCATAAAATGAAACCTTCCAAAACCTGATTTTTTTACCACCCATACTTCTCTATGTATTCTCAGTATCGTTAAAATTTATAGTCTTAAATATTTCCAAAAAAAATGATAGTGAAAATTCTAGGATGACTCATTTGAAACTGATTTCAGGACTAGTCACAAATCCTATATCACATAGACTATATCTCTAAAAGTATAATGAAAAAAAACTTGAAACCTTAACCAAATGTACCATGACATATATTTGCTTCCTCTTGAAAATTTCTCTATTTGAGACTTCCAAGAAGAAAAGTTATAGCTAAAATAAAAAGATGACTTGTTTGAAATTAATTTCAGGATTAGTCACAAGCCCCAACTTCCATAGGCTATATCTCCAAAATTATAATTAATCAGAACATGAAATTTTGACCACTTGTACCTCTTTATTTATCCTTAGCCTCCTAAAAATTTCGATGTATGAAAATTTCCATAAAAAAACATTATAGAAAAAATTCCAATATGGCTTGTTTGAAGCAAAACAACCCTAGGATCGATGCTTTGATACCAAATGTTATGATCCAAATGATTAAGATATTAGATTAAAACAGAAGTACACACCATGTAAACCAATGTGGGTGTGGAACAAAACTCAAATATATATAAGAGAAATGAGTTACAATAAAAATATTTAAAGAATAGGAGAACCTCCTCTAAATACCCAAATACATTCATACATCCAAATCACATGTCCTCAATAATCTCTATATATACCTATTCACACATTTCACATGTGGCCCCTTTATTATTAGGATGAACCTATTACATGTACATTTAACCCCATATATATCCCCCCTTGGAGTCATATCATATAAATTTGACCCCATATATGCCCCCCTTGGGGTCATACCAATTGACCCTAATTATAAGTGGGACCATAAGTAGCTAAGCTTCTCTCTAGATAGCTGTATATTGAGTATAAGGTTATGTAATGTTTTTGTTGATCACACACTTATACTTGGGGGGGTTGAATCAATATAAGATGATTTTTTACTTTTTCAAACATTCATCAACCATAATCAAACAATCACATATGAGATCTATTAACTGTAGAACATGGAACACAATATTTACATGGAAAAATTTCTGGGAGAAAGCCACAAAAATTCTCTTTATAAGGAATAACCTATTGTTACAAATATTTGTAGGCACCAACCTACTGGAGACACCAATCCCCACTAGTACAAATCCTAGTAGGCACCAACCTACTCTTACAAATCTTCGTAGACACCAATCTACTAGAGACACAAATCCCCACCGCTAAGCACCAACTTAGCAAGAGATATTAATCTCTTTGTTTGAGTGACACCAACCTACTCTTATAGATCTTAGTAGACACCGATCCTCACCGGTAAGCACCAACTTAGCAAGAGAAACCAATCTCTTTATGTGAGTTGCACAAACCTTCACTGAGTTTGATTTCTAATTATTCCTTCACTAGGTCTGCTTTCTACTTCTTCCTTCACTAGGTCTGCTCACTGCTTTTTCCTTCACCAGGTCTTCTCACTACTTCTTCCTTTATCAGGTCTGACCAAAATTTGAATTTCCAAATGGTAACTTTCTCAAAGCTTGTTGTTTTGGGCCTCTTCCCAAGAATGAACTTGTGCAGCATGTGACATATCCAATTTTACAAATCCGATTATGAAATTATTACCTGAGGTGCTTCTGCATGTCTCCTCTATTATCTAAAATTTTTACATTCTGAAGAGTCCCAGAAAAGAAGTTATAGTGAAAATTCGAAGATGACCTATTTGAAACCGATCTTAGGACCATTCATAAACCTTAAATTCAACATAGAATATCTCATAAAGTACAATGAACCAACATATGAAATTTGTAGAAGACGTACACCAAGCTCTCTCCTCCATCTTTGCAAAATTTCAAGGTTTGAAACATTCTAGAAAATAAGTTATAGCAAAAGTGCCAAGTTGACCTATTTGAAACTGATTTCGGGATCATTCAAGAACCCTAACTTCCATAACTCATATCTCCAAAATTATAACAAACCAACATACAAAATTTGTACCACATGTACACCAAGATCTCTCCTTTGTCTCTGCAAAGTTTCAAGGTCTGAAATATCTTAGAAAATAAGTTATAGAGAAAGTTCCAAGATGGCATGTTTGAAACTGATTTCAATAACATTCAAGAACTCTAACTTCCATGGGGAATATCTCCGATAGTATAGAGAAATGAATTTGAAAATTGTACCACATGTACACTAATATCTCTTTGATGTTTTTGCAAAGTTTCAAGGTCTGAAACATCCCAGAAAATAAGTTATACCGAAAGTGCCAAGCTGACCTGTTTGAAAATGATTTCAGAAGAATTCATGTAATGCCCATATATTACTAAGGGTCATTAAGTTTCCTAGACATTTTAAGAAAGTAAACTGAAACAAAACTTCATAAAATAATATTGGCTTTTATAACAACAACTTTAGTAACTAGATTTATCAATAAATACTAAATGGTGTACAATATGAAATAAATACATAACTTAACAAGTACCTAGATCTGATGCTAAATTCTGTTGCCTCTTTGCTTTGCTGCTGCCTTTCTGCTCCCTGCTACACAGATCAACCCTGCCACAAACAGGAAAATAACTGCCCAAAACTACTATCCTCCCTGCCAACTAGGAAAACTACCTAGCTCCAGGATATCTACGGATATCCTGGACCTCCGTGCCCAAAACCTCCAACAACTCGGTGCCTCCCCTGATCAAAGCCACAGTCTAGAACACTCTGTTCCTTGCTCCCAGCAAGCCAACAGTCCATAAAGAATACAACATGCTCACAACCAATACCACAATGCATAGAAATTCTGCTCACGGCACAATGCAATGGCTCTCGGCCAATAGAACTAGCTCAGCAATACAGTCCACAACATCCATCCCTCCTGAATGGTGTGCACATCCCCCTCTCCCATCCCTTATTCCTCCCTGCTGACTAACACAATTACTCCACAACCTTCCCCCGTCCTCCGTCCTGCGTCCCCCTTTAATATTTTATTGTCTTGGGATTTCTGGGCTATCCCGCTCTGCATACGCCACCCCCTGGGCATACACAACTCTTATTATATATTTTCTTTTTGATCTCTTAAATTTATGTTACAGGTCATTAAATGTGATCTTCAGTCAGATTATTATTACTTAGTTAATCCTCAATTATTCTTTAACTAACTCTTACTTAATAATCTTAATCATTTATCAATTTAGGGTCGTTACATACACCCACCCTTCAAGAAACTTCGTC
>ML798169.1:78745-90222 GCA_009831015.1 Picea engelmannii
TGGGCAGTGTTAGTACCAAAATCATAGCATAATCATGCATTAGTCCACATATCATAGCAATGCATCCAAATCAATATAATTTCCCACATATTATTCATACCATAATGTTTCTCAACAGTGGTCCACATATCCACTTTCATCATTATTATCACTTGGCTATTTCATAGCCCATAATCTGCAGATTAGTCTGCAACAAAAACTCATACACTTCTATGAATTATCATCATATAATTGCATACTTTCATCATTTCAGTTTGGTATCCCCGTACCAATGCATTAACATCAAAGATTTCCCATTAGATTTCACAATATCCCATAATTCATACTCTTTACTCATTCACAAGATTATCATTTACCAAAATAGATTTCATCGTATCCAACATCATTCCAACAGTATTAAACATTCAACAATATCTCTTTCTCACAATATGTCGCATCATATACATCATCATCAATAGCATTTAATCATTCATAAAATTTTCATTCACATAATAGCTCGCATTACATGCATCATCATCAATAACACTTAAACATTCATTATGGTTCTGAAGTTTAAAGTTTAAGTATATCACTTAAAGAGTTTCACTGTGACTAGGAGATATAGTGTATAGGCCTCAGGTAATCCTGGTCGTCTAAGTCAAAAGGTGGTGTTACCTACACCCCACCTTCGAGAATCCTGTTCTCGAGGTGGTCAAAATAGTGAAGGATAGTCTCGCCGTAGGGTCTCGACATCCTCCCAAGTAGCAGATCCCGGACTATACTTGTCCCACTGGACCTTAACTTGGTCTACCAGATGGTTTCTGAGCTGTCGGACTCTATGGTCCAATATGCGTAACGGTTCGACCGTGAGGGTTCCCACGTCCGATACCTGTAATTCTTTCCAATTTAGTTTATGTGATTCATCAGCAACGTAATGACGTAAAATGGATACATGAAATACATTATGATTTTTATGCAAGTGGGGTGGTAGTACGAGAAGATAGGCAACGGTTTTGATTTTCTCTTGGACCCTAAATGGCCCTATAAACCATGGTGACAACTTTTTCCCCTTCCCGAACCGTATGGTACTCTTATTAGGCCTGATACAGATGAAAACTTGGTCCCCCACTTCATAACTTCGGTCGGTCCTGTGTGCATCCGCATAACTTTTCTGTCTATCCTGTGCTTCCTTTAGTCTCTGCCTAATCTGAATCACTTGTTCCTCCATCTCTTGAATCAATTCTGGACCAACTGTTACTCGGTCTTCTAGTCTATCCCAACTCAATGTTGTTCTGCATGGCCTTCCATACAAAGCTTCGTATGGTGGCATCCCGATGGAACTATGATGGCTGTTATTGTAAGCAAACTCTACCAAAGATAGGTACTTCTCCCACTGGGTTTTATTATCCATTACATACATCCTAAGCATGTCTTCCATAACTTGATTTACTCTCTCAGTTTTCCCATCTGTTTCAGGATGATAAGATGTGCTTAAGTTCAACTGAGTCCCCAACGCTGACTGTAAACTTGTCCAAAACCTATATGTGAATCTTGAGTCCCTATCTGAAATGATCTTTTTAGGTATCCCGTGCAAACGGATAACCTCGCTTATGAACACTCATGCCACATCAGTAACATCATAAGTGTCTCTAACTGGAATGAAATGAGCACTCTTGGTTAACTTATCCACTATCACAAGAATGGCATTGTGTCTATGAGATGTGAGTGGCAATCCTACAACAAAATCCATAGAGATGACTTCCCATTTGGACATAGGAACATCATGTGGTTGTAGGAGGCCTGCCGGGTGATGGTGCTCGGCCTTCACTTGTTGACACTCTAAGCATCTGGTGACGAAATGGACTACATCACACTTCATGCCTACCCAAAAGAAGAGTTTCTTCATCTCTGCGTACATCTTCTTCACGCCCGGATGCGCACAATAAAGTGATCTATGGGCTTCCTTCAGTATGATGCTTCGAATATCCCCATTCTCCGGGATGTACATCCTTCCTAGATATCTCAACAATTCGTCTATTTATAGATCATACCCTTCATACTTTGGGTCTATATGCCTCCCGTTCTGGAGGTTTGAGGTAACTTTTAAATACCAACTATCTCCTAGTAGTTGTGCCATCACCTGTTCCCTCAGACTAACCTTTAAGGTCACCAAGGAGAAGATATGTGGTCTCCTACTCAAGGCATCTGCGACCACATTTTCCCTTCCCTTTATGTATGAAATACCAAAATCATACTCACTCATAAACTCACTCCATCGCCTTTGCCTGGAATTCAGATCTCTTTGGGTGAAGAGATGTTTTAAACTTTGATGGTCTGTTTTGAGTTCAAAATTTCGACCCACAAGATAGTGCCTCCAAAGTTTCAGAGCTAGCATTACGACTGCCAACTCTAAATCATGGGTCGCATATAACTCCTTGTGCTTCTTCAACTTTCTTGACGCATAAGCTATCACTCCTCCATCCTGCATTAACATGGCCCCCAACCCTTGTTTCGAGGCATTCATGCAGACCATGAAGTCCTTTTCCATTTCTGGCACTCGTAGAATTGGTGCACTAGTTAGTAACCTTTTAAGCTCAATGAATGCACTATCACATTCTTCTGTCCATTCATACCTGACCCCCTTGCATTGCAACGTGGTGATGGGTTTCTCTATTTTTGAGAATCCTTCTACAAATCTCCGGTAATAACCTGCTAGCCCCATGAAGCTCCTCACCTCATGGGCATTTTTCGGCACTGGCCATTCCAGAATGGCCTTTACCTTTTCTGGGTCCACCGAGATTCCTTCGCCTGAAATGATATGACCTAAATAGTGGATCTCTTTCTGGAAGAAGGAATACTTCGACAACTTTCCATACAATTTGTTCTTCCTAAGGCAAGACAACACTATTCGCAAGTGTTTCTCATGTTCTCTTTCATTTCTGGAATAGATGAGAATGTCATCTAGAAAAACTTGTACAAATCGATCTAAGTATTTCCGGAATACGCCGTTCATGAGGCTCATGAACACTGTTGGCGCATTAGTCAATCCAAAAGGTACTAAAACAAACTCGTAATGTCCAAATCGAGTTCGAAAGGCAGTTTTTGGGATATCACTTTCCTTAATCCTTAACTGATGATACCCAGATCGCAAATCGATCTTTGAGAATACTGCCGCTCCCTTCATATGATCGAAGAGGTCATCTATTCACGGCATTGGGTACCTATTCTTCACTGTAGCACGGTTCAGGTCCCTGTAGTCTATACACTGTCGTAAGGATCCATCCTTCTTCTTTACAAAAATTACCGGTGAGCCCCAAGGTGAGACACTGGGCCTTACTAGCCCTGAATCTAGTAACTCCTTCAACTGCATTTGCAATTCACAAAGTTTCGGCGCTGTCATTCGATACAGTGTCTTGGATATGGGTTCTGCACCGAGTTTTAGCTCAATGGTAAAATCAAGCTCCCTCTCAGGAGGTAATCCTGGTAATTCGTCTGGAAAAACATCCTGAAATTCTGACAATACTGGGTACTGATCCAATGAGGGTCCCTTCTTTTATTTCACTGCCTCCACTACATAAAGTCGACACCCTTGTCTCAAGCATCACTTGACCTTCATAGTTGATATAAAGCGTAATGACACTTTTCTCTGTATACCCTGAACCTCTATCGATTTTCCTTCATCATTGACACAAAGCACCTTCTTTGCGAAACAATCTATCAAGGCTCGATGAGATGCTAACCAATCCATTCCAATGATTAAGTCATATGCCCCAAGAGCAGTGACGTATACCTTCAACTTGGTAGTGCACACTCCTTGGTCTACTACACAATTATCGACACTTGGTCCTACAGCTTGTTTCTTCCCCGAAGCCATCTCGACTTGCTTAAAGTCATCGTGCTCATAGGCTACCAACCCACTCTTTTCTAATGCAGATGGTGAAATGAAACTATCTGTCGCACCTGAATCAAACAAAATCTTAACATTATCATAATTTAGCGTACCTGACGACTCCACTACGGTGGATTGATGTTCAGCCTAGCGGTTATCAACCACTGCGTAAATATGGTGGCTGCTACTTGCTTTCCCCATCGGTGCCTTTCCTTCATTATGCACGACCCCTGGTTGAAACTCTGGGTAGTCACGCTGGTAATGGGGTCCCCCGCACCCCCAACAGGTGACACCAGGTGGAACCGGTGCATTTCTACATGTCTGTCCTTGAAATGAGTTCCTTCCCCTGGAACCTCTGCCCCTACTAGTTGTTCCTCGAGATGGTCGTGGACTTGTCTTCACCGTTGGCGATGAACGAGATGCTGCACTAGCTGTCATTGAAATCCCTACAACTACTGTCCTTGGCACATTTCTGTTACCATAACATGGTGGCCTTGAGCCCCCTCCCCTAGTAAATTTCCTCGGGGTCTTTCCTACGAACCCAGGACGATGTGGAAATGCCAATCTTGTACCCCCTGTTAGGTTTATGTGTTCTTCTGCGTAACGCGCACTCTCTACCCCCTCCGTCACTGAAGACGGTTTCCACATTCTCACCATAGCTCTTATCTTCGGGTTAAATCCATAAACAAAGCGCTCTGCTTGTCATTGGTCAGTGTCCAGATATGAAACGTATTTAACCAGTTCCATAAACCTGATCTCATATTCTTCCACAGTCCTGTTTCCTTGTACTAAGGCATGAAATGCCCCTACTTGTTGTTCCTTGTAGTATGTTGGTAGATACTTCCTTCGGAACCTCTCCTCGAATAGTTCCCAAGATACTGTGTCTGGGGTAAGGTGTAGTTGTCTTTCTAAGTTGCCCCACCAGTTCAAGGCGCTATCTCTTAACTGGAAAATTGCAATCTTTGCCTTTGAATTGGACGCATAGTCCCTTAAGGCAAAACACCTTGTCATGCCTTCCAACCATGCTTCCGCGCGTTCACTGGCGCGACCCACGGAAAACTCCAGAAGTTTGATTTTCTGCAACTCTCGAGTGATGTCTTCAGGTGGAAGTCCTCCCCTTGAATCCCTTGATGCTTCTGGATTACTCATTCTAGATGGTGGGGGTTCCACTTCAGTCCCTGCTGGTTGGCGCCCTTTTAAAGTCTCGTTAATAACTTCTAATGAGCGTAGTATGAGAGCTAGTTCGGGCGATGGTGGTGGTGGTGCTGGTGGCGTGGGTGGCACCGGTGACGACGCTCCCCGACCTCGACCTCTTTGAGTCCTGGTCATCTGGTATGACTTAACCTGCATCACCCAAAGCTATCAGGGTGAGTCCCAAGACGTTTCAAATTGGTGCTACTCAAACTTAGAAACAAGGTTAGGCGTAAGTTTTCTTTACTTGTCTATAAACAAACATTACTCCATAAGGGGAATTGGCTCAGTTTTGGGTTAGGATTAATCATCTAAGCTTGGTCAACATCAAACTTTAAGGTAGGCTGACCTTACACTTTAATAACATAGTTGAATTAAAATTATTATTTACATTAATTTAATCCATTTTAACTTTATACTAACTCATTCCTATATTTATATAATTTATTTATACTAAATAATTTAATCTATTTCATAATATTTCTCACAATTTTCAATAAATAAATAAAAAAAAACTAAACGAGTACCCAAGGATTCGGGCACGCCTGGGTTCCACATGCTTGTTTGGTTTCCTCAAGCTCCCCTCTTCTGAGCCGAAGTGGCCCTTCAGATCCCCTCAGGATTCACTGTCGAATGCCCCAATCCACAACCTTATCTCCCTTCGTCACAGCCCCTGTGCCTATCGTGGCTTATTTATGACTCTATATCGGAGTTCGGGGTTTCAGACTTTTCGCTGTCACGATGCCATTACCTCTCCAATTCCTGATTCGCGACGGGCTCAGTTTCTAAGAGTTAGCCCCTTACTGAATATACCTTGGTCTATATGACCTGCCTCCGTGATCGTGGCCTTGTATCGCCATATCGGGATTCGGGGTTTCGGTGTTTGTGATGTCAATGAGCGCACGTCCTTAGGATTCCCAATCCCCCGATCTCCGATGCCACCTGTTGTTAACTCCCGACAAGGTTGGAGCTTCCGACACCTGTCCTTACTCAAACGCTATGGTTGTGGGACCCTTCGCGTTTCAGGATTTCGCGACTTCTCCGGTTGTGATTCCTTCATATGCGGGAAACCTGAAATGCCGAAATCCTGACTCCTTCAAATCCTCGAACACGCGTCCCTTGGATCAACGGTTATGATGGTGTCGAGAATTCGCATATCGCGGTTTCGTAATGCAAGGGTTTCGTGTCCTTGAAATCCTCGATACACCGATTCCCGATATGCCGATGGGGCCAACCGCCGATGGTTCTTGATGGTTGCCACCTGTCCCTCAGATGGACGACCTTGATTGTATTGGGAAATCGTGAATCGCGATTCCATTGTGCAAGAGTTTCACGACTCTGGAAACTCTGATATGCCGAACTCTGACTTTCTGGGATCTCTTGCCATGCGTCCTCGCTGATGGACGGTGTTGATTTTATCGGGAAATCGCGGATCGCGATTTCTTGTTGCGATCTTTCCATGTCCTCAAAAACCCCGATATCCCGAACTCCGGTTGGCTGACAGTTGGCCTCCACTAGGCCTCTGTCCTCCTTCTCTGTCGTGACGACAACTGGGCCCCACTCATCGGGGTTTTGCAGATCGCGAATTCAAAGTTCCTAAACATCATGTCCCCGGGATTCCCGATTTCCCGACGGGGCCAAATGCCGATGGTTTCTCGATGGTTGCCACCTGTCCATGCAGGTGGACGGTCCTGATTGACTCTCGGGGTTTCGGGACTTACGATGTCTTGAATTCCTTGTCCTCAGGGACCCCGATTTACCAATCTTCGACTTTCGTCTGATCCCTGAAACTTGTCCCGTGTGAACAGACGGCTCAGATCCTATCGGAAAATCGCAAATCGCGATTTCCTTATGCAACGGTTATACACTTCTAAAATCTCCGATGGTAAAATCTCGACACCTCCCAGAACGCTGACACGTGTCCTGTCGAGATCAATGGCTAGGATTCGTTCTCAGGATTTCGAGAACCACAAGGTCTCGATTTTCTAACTTCACAAAACCCCGATGACTCAGAATTCCCGATGACTTCTCCTGTGCACGCTAGGGCTTAAACCCCGCGCAACTTTTCTAGTTCTAACGACTGACGGGATTTCATCCGAGATCTGACGGGGCAGATCCGTTCACCCGTTAACAGACAACTCTTCTTTTACGTAATGTAAAAAAAGTTCTCTCTTTGGCACGTTTGAAATTTTATATGGGTCTATGGTTCTTGAAATTTTCACATTATTACAATCATCGAGGCTTAATATAGGCAAATAGTTCACACTATTCCTGTGCAATACAAATCTGCTAAATTTCCTTGTTCCGACTGCGCATCGACAGTTCCTCATTTAGGTAAGTTCGAGGTGAAGTAGGCCTTTTAAAGGTCCAACAAACGTCTTTTGCATTTTATTTAGTATGGTTCACGTAATTATTGAATCTCACCAGTTTCAAGCCTTCCAGAGAAGCTTCCCTCGACATTTTCATTGGTTTCATGTGTCTATTCTACCCGAAACTTCATTAACAACATTGCCCAAATAAAATTTACGTTATGAATTCTCTTTTCCGTGCTCAATATCTTGGATACCATACTGTATCATGTATCAGTTCCATTTCTTCAAACTGAATGCGTATCTCCTACAGGTTAAGCGTGGTTGGAGTTAACACTCCTGGTTTCGGCCCTTAGGCCCCAGATTTCGAACTAAGACGCTCTGATACCATATGTAATGCCCATATATTACTAAGGGTCATTAAGTTTCCTAAACATTTTAAGAAGGTAAACTGAAACAAAACTTCAGAACATAATATTGACTTTTATAACAACAACTTCAGTAACTAGATTTATCAATAAATACTAAATGGTGTACAGTATGAAATAAATACATAACTTAACAAGTACCTAGATCTGATGCTAAATTCTGTTGCCTCTTTGCTTTGCTGCTGCCTTTCTGCTCCCTGCTACATAGATCAACCCTGCCACAAACAGGAAAATAACACCCAAAACTACTGTCCTCCCTGCCAACTAGGAAAACTACCTAGCTCCAGGATATCTACGGATATCCTGGCCCTCCGTGCCCAAAACCTCCAGCAACTCAGTGCCTCCCCTGATCAAAGCCACAGTCCAGAACACTTTGTTCCTTGCTCCTAGCAAGCCAACAATCCACAAAGAATACAACAGGCTCACAACCAATACCACAGTGCATAGAAATTCTGCTCACGGCACAATGCAATGGCTCTCGACCAATACAACTGGCTCAGCAATACAGTCCGCAACATCCATCCCCCCCGAATGGTGTGCACATCCCCCTCTCCCGTCCCTTATTCCTCCTTGCCGACTAACACAATTACTCCACAATCTCCCCCCGTCCTGCGTCCTGCGTCCCCCTTTAATATTTTATCGTCTTGGGATTTCTGGGCTATCCTGCTCTGCATACGCCACCCCCTGGGCATACACAACTCTTATTATATCTTTTCTTTTTGATCTCTTAAATTTATGTTACAAGTCATTAAATGTGATCTTCAGTCAGATTATTATTACTTAGTTAATCCTCAATTATTCTTTAATTAACTCTTACTTAATAATCTTAATCATTTATCAATTTAGGGTCGTTACAATTCAGGAACCCTAAATTCCACAGGTCATATCTCTAAGAGTGTAGAAAACTAAAATCTGAAATTTGTACCACATGTAAACCAATATCTATCGTATGTCTTTTCCAAATTTCAATGTTTGAAATGTTCTAGAATTTTTTTTATCACGAAAATGCCAAGATGACATGAAATTAATTTCACAATTCAATCTTTGCTAATCCATTTTTCACATCCACACTTTCTCTCAATGCTTACTCTTTTTATACTTTTTCATAACCCTTGATGAAGGGACATTTCCCTTAATTAATTAATTAATTCCCAATACCATGGGAAAACAACCTAAACCCATGGGTTTGAAACCACCATTTCACTTATTACTTTTTCACATGCATTCCTTTTTTTAATATACTTGTTGACCTATATATATAAATCAATCTTGGAAATGATATGTGTATTGTAATACCATACTATGAAATTAATGACATCATTAATCCTTTGACATCAATGAAAATAATTTCATAAATATCCCCCTTTTCCATTGATGACAATCCTACAATGAAATATATAGTCCACCATGCATAGAAAGAATCCCCCTCTGTCTGCAACTCTCTTAGGAATAGTTAGAATTACCCCCCTATACACAACTCTCCCCCATTAACATCAATGCAAAATGGATGCTCCCCCTAAGCTTGTGTTTCTCCTTAAGAACTCAGTTGAAAATCTAGTTGAATGTCATGTTAGGTTGATCCTCGGTCAACCACTTCCAAGGAAATAATCAATAAGTAAGAGGACATTGGATGACTGTAAAACCGATGATACACAATAATATGAAGTCCTCAAACATCTGGTAAAATTATTCCATGAACATCCATTAATCCAACCACAATATATCCTGGTAGTAAAAAATAGTCCATAATTATGTCTTTCATGTCACTTCTGCAAAGATCTGAATGCATGATTTCCATTCCTTTGATTTTTATGGTGTGGATGATGATAGGGCACATATTTTTTCATTGGATGATCAGATGAGGTAGGCTCAGGGTTAGGTTCACTTACATGACTAGAACAACTCGACATATTGACAACAATGTCATTTATATGCTCAAATTATACCATGTGAGGAACATGAAAATCATTAATCTATTCAACTCAATCAACAATGGGTTGCGCTTCTGGAAAACCAATCTAAACTCCACCAACAACAAATAAAATTCCTGTGGTTGTAGAAAAACCATGTGTAGGTAGGGAGGCAATAGAAGCATCATATCCAATACCAATATTAATGAATGGAGACCTTTGACAATTGATGATATCATCTAATATTTCAATACTCTTTTCAAGCTTCAAGATTCTATTTAACTTAATAGTTGTTTTCTCCAATTCCTTTATTAAGGAAACAATTTTAGATTCTAGTTATTCACAATTTTATTCCTTTTTATTTAGCTAGATTCTCACCACTTCTTCCATCCTTCCTGCTTATTCTAATTGAACCTTTAGGTTCATGATAGCATTTTCTATTTCTTCAAGGCTTTCTGACATTTTTGCTTTTGAATCAAGATCATCTTCTTCATTTTTTTCTAGTTTCTCTTTTTGTTTCAAATTCTTTTTTTTAAGCTTGTTTATTTCACTTAAGGCACACACGAGTTCTTCTTCAAGATCCACTTCCCCATCTGTTTCAACTTTTTCCTCTTCTTCTAAGTCCATTGTTTCTATCCCTTTGTCTTCATCAATATTTGTTTTGATTGTCATAAAGATAGTTTCTTCTCTATCACTATAGAAGATACTTTCATTGCTCACTTAAGATGAGCTACTTTCCTCTTTGGAGTAAAGACTTTTCTTTTTCTTACGGAAGTGTTTCTTATTTTCATGCTCGCCCTTTTGATGAGATTTTCTCTCTTTCTTAATGTTATTCTCTTCTTCATCATCACTACTTTATTTTTTTGCATATGGAAACTTAGTAGAAAAATGTCCTACTTTTCCATAGTTAATGCATTTGAAGGGAAACTTACATTTATATTTTTCAGATCCTTTCTCGAGTTTTCTCACAAAATGTGCTTCCTCTGCATCTAATTCATTGTCAGAGCTATCACATGATTCATGATCTTTGTTCTTTATCTTCTTTGAGGCTTTGAAGGCTGCCTATTTCTTTGATGGATTTTCTTTCTCTGTCCTCATTTCACATGTCATGAGGATCCCATGCAATTCATCCATTGTTAATGAATCAATATCCTTCATTTCTTCAATGGTGGAAACTTTGGTGTCAAATATTAAGGGGGTGACCTTAACACCTTTTGTACAATCATTGATTCTTCAACCTTTTTACCAAGTCCTTTGATCATGTTGAAAATTTCATCCACATGGAGAAGATAGGCTGCACCATTTTCTTCGTCTTTCATTTTCAGGATCTCAAACTATCTTCTATGAGTTTGGAGCTTTGCCTTCTTAACCTTTTCATCACCTTCATATATATTATGAATCTTGTCCAAAATTTATTTTTCCGATCCACAATGCATCACCTTGAAAAAATCAGATTCTGATAGACGACACAAGATGATATTCATGTATTTTGCATTATTTTCACTAGGATTATTCTCAGTTGCATTTGTTGGTGGATTTTTTTGGGGTTGTGTAACCAATCATGATTGATATCCAAATATCAAAACCAAGAGCCATTAAATATTTTTTTATCCTTATTCTCCAGGAGGCATAGTTTTTTCTATCAAACAACGAAGACCTGCTTGTGGAGAAACATTCTTGACCAACCATGCATGCTCCCAAGATCTACCTTCCAGTGGTTAAACTATTTCTGAAGGAACCTACTCTAATACCAATTTTTGAGCACACACTT
>ML798169.1:90418-116373 GCA_009831015.1 Picea engelmannii
GAAATTTTGGTATGCTTGTTTAACCATAGACAATGTCACATCATTGTCACCCAATCATAGGCATTCACATATGCCACCCCCGAGCACACTAACCTTTACTTAGAATAATTCTGGCAAGCCTACTATAGAACCAACAAATAAACCCTAATTGCTAACTGCAACAACAACTTGAGACAAGTAGAGTGGTCCTTCTCCAAGGGAATCACACAAGAGAGAGAGAGTCTTCATATCTATAGAACAAGTACCATACACAACTGCAACTGCACTACTTTCTCTCTCAAACTTGGGCCATACTTAGCAATACTATCACCAAGAAAATAACCAAGAGAGAGACCAAGACCAATAGATGACCATGCACCCTTATTCCTCCTTACAACTGTAGTTGCAACTGCAACTACAACTCTCCACATGACTTGCGCATTAACTGGGTATAAAAATGAGCGAAAACGTCCTCTATTTATATTAATCTGTCCTGTGAATTTTCTAGTTGGGCCGACCTGGGTTTCTGGTAATTATATTTTATGTTTATCTTTTTCCTATGGAGCCGACTTGTATTTCTAGAATATAATATTCTAATATTATTTATTTTTCTAGGCCGACTTGTATTCTAGAGTTTCCACACATCTTTTTAATGGTTCACTTGCTTCCAAAATATTCTATTCTAAGTCATAGGTTATATGTGGAGGTTAATACCTCCCGCAACTACCAAAACATCAACACTCCCTCTTAGATAAGGAGGTATTAACTAATATGTTCTTCATGTATTGGTCTCAAACACATCCATCCATATCACATGGCATGGACAAGACTCACATGGTCTTGCAGACCATTCTACAAGTAACATCACCATAGCCACACAGGCTATCATATGATCCAACAAATCATGTAACAAGTATCACCATCATAGCTGCACATTGGCCATCTAGCTAGAAAACACCTCCAACACTACTGGTTGGCCCTCTAGCTAGTAACCTTCGATGCTACTGATCGACACTCTAACTGGGAATCATTTTAGATACTACAGGTCGACATCTAGTTCATACAAAAATAGTAACTCGTCAGCTCACACAGAATTTGACTCAAAAATTTAACACTCCCTCTTAATGAGGAAGGTATTCCTCTTGGCATGATCATCATCACTGCTTTTGCACTTTTTCACACCTCAGTCATTGTCATGTTGTCAATCATGGATCTTTATGTCATAGGAAGTTCTGCACTTTCATTGGAGTAGTGTACCATCCTTAGTTGGAGTAACATACCAACCTATGCTGGGGTAATATACTAGCCTGCGTTGGAGTAACATACCAACCTACGTTGGGGTAGCATATAATCCTATGTTAGAGTACCAACCTGTGCTGGGGTAGCATACCAGCCTACGTTGGAGCACCAATTTGCACTAGGGTAACATACCAGCCTGCATTAGATTACCAACCTGCGCTGGGGTAGCATAGCAAACTGGTTTAGAGTACCAACCTGCGTTGGGTTAGCATACAAAAATGTGTTGGACTACCAACTTGCAATAGTGTAGCATACCAAATTGCGTTGGTGTACCAACCTGTGCTAGGGTAACATACTATAATGTACCTCAAAATTTACATGTAAATTTATTTTTTCTTTTAATTATTCTTCTTATTGGGTACTTTGAGTTGATACTGTCTTTAAAGTTTTAGTCATTCGTCAACCATGAGGTACAACCGTCCCTTTCCTTTACGTCTCTAACCGATCTTATCATATTGTCACCTCTTCCTATTCCGATACTAAGTTATATATGCGATCATAGGTACATAGCTAGGGATACCTTATTTTTATTTGCAACTTGGTAATACCCACAGTTTCATTTCCAAAACCCACTTTATGT
This sequence comes from Picea engelmannii, assembly GCA_009831015.1. Classification (NCBI taxonomy): domain Eukaryota; kingdom Viridiplantae; phylum Streptophyta; class Pinopsida; order Pinales; family Pinaceae; genus Picea; species Picea engelmannii. The sequence continues at coordinate 92,277 of ML798169.1, forward strand.
TAAGGGGTATAACTACTTAGAACCAACTGTTCTATAAAAGCAATGGTCATAGGTTTGAAGCCTTATGATAAATGACCTTGTATAAATATTATTACAGGGTCTATGAGAAGAAGTTAACACCATTCAACATACTTTCAAAACAAACCCTTTTGGGGTAAAAATTCGAACACTAAACTATACAAAAGCATAAGCACGAGAGGCTAAACCTTGGGTAGGATATGGTTAAAGTAAAGGTAGTTGGGATTCAATGTATAACCGGTGTAACCAGGTGATATAGAATTAACCCTACCTAGGCTATCCGGGTTCCTCGCCATTAATTCTGTAAGAAAACACAACCGGTTGGAACCCTCTCATCTTAAAGGCATGTTTGCAACATTTATGGCACTCTGAGGTAAGTCTAATCGTTACAGAGTTCGACCGGCATGCCCAATGAAATGTCAACACTTACCCTTTGTTCACATGGACAGGTACGATTCCCACTCATCCTCCATTACTCCATACAAAAGGTATCCCATAGCTCTCACTTCATTCCAGTCTTGGCTTGGTGAAGGAAAAATCGAACGCTCCAGACTAAACTCTGTTTTAGTTTTCCATCTTAGCAACGTGGTCATGCTTCTGTGAAATCGGTCCTTGTTCCAGGTGGAAGAGCTCTTGGCAGCAGACTACTTGACAGAAAACCTTGTATGCAGTAAGTCGACTTGGCTGTCATTTTGCATTCGGGTCTTTCTGTCTCATCGAGTAGTTTTCTGTAACTCCAGTTCACCGACAGATCCTCGGTAGCATTCTTGTTTTATATTGGTGTTAATATAGCACAAGGGAAATCAGGGTGCTCTAGCAGGGTTTAGGGTTCTCGCAGTTTATCCTCTCTCTGTACTGGATTTCCTATCGATACCGAGCCATCTTTCTCTTGTGGAAGGTCTTATCCCAATGTCTGTTCAAAACGTGAATCCGAGATCTTCTATTTATTTATTTTCTTAACTGAAATTTCGTATTGGGAATGGCTTCCTTCGTCGATTAATTCCTAGTTGACAGAGTATATAACTGGCCTTTCCTGTGTGTAATAGACCTCTCGGTACAGTGTGGATCTTAAAAAAGAAGTTATGTGTTTAAACCTTAATTTCAATGGTATTATTCTACCAATTATAAGTGTCGTTCTAAAGTCCAGAGGCATTTTAATCCTTTTTGTTTATATTTAGACTATCACAATGGATTGATGTTTACTATTGCTTTACGCTCATTATACGCATGTTATCCCTGTTTATGATTTATTTGGGTTAAAAGATGGTATTTGTCACTAATGATGGGCCCCTTTATTATGCGAGGGTACTCATCAGGGAGGCATGAGATCCTCTTCCCTCCTCGGTCTGGGAGCACATGGTTTGGCGCAAATGGTGAAGGTTATAAAATCCGCTATTACAGTTAAGTTCCTTTCTCATTTCATTCTATTCTTTTTTTAAATGGTTATGTTATTGTTTATTGGATACATTTTTAATGTTTCACCTTATTTCGTGCAGGGTGTGATCATGCCATGGAAGGGGAACGCCCTCTTCACTCTTCCAAGAGGTAATCGGGTTCCAACTACAAAGGCCCTCTGTCTAAGTTATTACGAGTTATTAGCACCGATGATCAAGGCTACGTTTCGTTCTTAATACTGTGAAGATCTTTCATTTTTCCAGTTCTGTATTAGTTGTTTTTAAGGGTACACCTTAATTTGTATTAATGAATGGTACATCGGAAGTATGCCAAGCTTGCGCTTGGTTGGATTCATGATATCTAGACAACCATTTCCTTAAAATATTATGAACAATGTATTGGGTTTTTATTTGCTGTGGATATTATTGAAGTAACATGATTTAGAGCTAATGTTACTGTGTTTAACATTCTCTTCTAAATTTTCCGAAAGTTTGGTTTGACAAAACATAGTTGAATTCTTTTCTTGAATTGTTCTAGCTAATTTCCTAGAATTAATTACACAGTTGTCCCGATATGATTTAACCATGTATGGTAATGAACCTACATCTAGCACAAAAGTGTTGTGTTTAAGGGAGGTTCGTTCCCACTGGTACTGTGCGCTTGTAATCAAAACTTCCAAGTTTTTGTTGAAGTTTGGGCACTTATTTATGTTATACAAACAAAAAAATACTGGTAGGAGTTTAGCCTGAGCCTCACTTTCCCCATTTGTGACTGTTTTCTGTCATGTATTTTACTTTACTCGTTCATAACATATACCCTAACTTGTCGTGAATTACATATTGCACTATAGCTACGCTATGGAATTTATATTTTAACTTCTGTTCCTATTTCAGCCATTAATCTAGCATTTGGTCGATCTCCCCACCAGAATTAAGTCAGTTTGTTCCTGTGCCGATACTACTAAACCAAACCATAGTACCTATGCTCCAACTCTTCTGTATTGGGGTCTATGGATTTTGCTGGATTATTTTCCTACGAGTATATATATTACCTGTATAAAGATTACCCATTATATAATATGTCTCTGTTCATATTATACCTATATAGGTCTACATGCATGTCGAATATAATCTCAGTGTTGCAGGGTATATTTACTTATAGTTTGAACTTTTATACTTATTAGTGAAGGTTCACTGTATACTATAGTCATCTACAGGAAATGTAATTTCACCATAGGAAATGGTATGCTTGGCTACAAATACACTATGCAAGTAAATCAGTTTCCTTTTGTTCAATAGATTTAATTAGGAAGGTATCTATAGACTGTAGTCATCGAACAACCTTTGTCTATGTTTTTGGATGCATGCTAACTTGAAGGATTTCACTATATCTGTAACCAATTCACCCCATAGAGACAGAGATATTGAAATTCGGTACAAGAAATAACACACAACAATTATGTGATCATTAAAACAGATACTAGGAGCCACTTCACTACAGATTTAACATGTTCAGTACCATAGATGTAAAAGCATTCGAACAGGTAGGGGTTAGAGTAGCATATCTGAACTAACTTGTGGAAAAACAAAGGGAACAACCATGTTCCTCCCAACCATAGAACCGAGCAGCCAATATCACTTGCACGGTTCACCCCCTAGCCTGACCATGAGTCCATGAGGGCAAACTTGGAAAACCCCTCTTCCGCAATGTCCTTCGAACTGGTAGTCACCACCTTGCCTTACACCCATTCAATGTTCATAATAGAATGGGAAAACAAATCAATAGTTTTCCTTTCCAACATACTTAGCAGCGTTCTGCCTCCTCACATATGCTTATTTATCAATTTGCCCAGGTCTTTTTTTCCCTCTGGGAATTTTTGCAGCTTTCTAAATTTCTGATTTCCAGGGGCTACCAGTGGCCAATTCACTGATTTTCCACTTGTAAAAATCAGCCTAGAGGTAGTTCCAACATGTTCCCCTCTCATGGAGTCATGGTCAGCTAAAATTTAACATGGCTATCCCCTTTGTCTCCTACAATCAATATAAAATATTCTGTTTTTCATACAAGTGTCATAGTCAAATATCTAGTTGGGAAAAATCAGATCTCTGCCCAACAGTCAAAATCATTTATTACAATTATAAAATTCAAAATTCGGAATTTCCACAAATGGCAAAAATTTTCCAATTTCGAATTTACTAAAAACGAAAATAAATTTCTAGCAATTTAAATTCTAAAAATATTTTTATTTTCTTTATTTTTTTGGGGATGTCACATCCTTTCCCCCTTAAATAAAACAATGTCCACAGTGTTCGTTCCTTTCTTGGAACAGGATTGGATGAGATTTCCACAAATCTCCTTCCAACTCCCAAGTGGCCTCCTCAGGACTAAAGTGCTTCCATTGCACCTTTACCTGAGCGACGACTCTGTTCCGAAGTGCTATTTCTCTCCGGTCCAAAATGCGCAGGGGTTCCACCTGGAACTCACCTTCGGGTTCCACCTGCACCAAGTTCCAATCAATCATATGAGTAGGGTCATGAATATACTTTTTCAGCAATGAAACATGAAATACATTATGAATTCTTAGATTAGCTGGAAGTGCAAGTTGGTATGCTATGGGTCCAATTCGAGCTAGTATCTTGAAGGGCCCACAAAACCTGGGTGCCAACTTGGCACAGTTCCCTGACTTCAACGATCTTTTTCGGGCTTTGACTTTCAAATAAACATGGTCTCCTACTTGAAATTCCAAGTTCCTTGTTTTCTGGTCTACATAACTCTTCTGTCTGTCCTGTGCTTCTTTCAAGTTCTGTTGTACCTTTCTTACCACGTTCTCCATTTCTTGGAGAATTTCTGGTCCGACCATGAGTCTGTCAGCTGGGTTATCCCAACTAATTGGAGTTGTACACTTTCTGCCCTACATTATTTTGAAAGGGCTTAACTTAGCCAAAGTTTGGTATCCATTGTTATATGCAAATTCTACCAAATGCAGATAGTCTTCCCACTTGTTCGGTTTTGTCCTTACATACATGCAGAGCATATCCTCTACGATTTGGTTTGTCCTTTCGGTCTGTCCATCCGTTTGTGGATGATAAGTTGTACTGAAATTCAAGTTGGTATTGAGCCCTGCAAACAATTCCTTCCAAAAGGTGGATGTGAATTTTACGTTTCTATCTGAAATCACCATTTTAGGAATACCATGCAGTCTAAAGATTTCTTTCATGAATATTTCAACAATGTTTATAACTTTAAAAGTAGACTTCACAGGAATAAAGTGTGCATACTTACTGAGTTTATCAATTACAACCATGATAGAGTCATTTTGTTTCTGAGTTTTAGGAAAACCTGTTATAAAGTTGAGTGATATAGTCTCCCATTTCCATTCTGGTACTGGCAATGCCTGTAATAGGCCGGCTGGGTGCTGGTGCTCGGCCTTAACCTTCTGACAATCTTGGCACCTAGCCAAATATTCTACTATTTTTCCCTTCATACTAGGCCAATAAAATAGTTTCCTAAGTGTTGTTATCGTTTTCTGGTAACCTGGGTGGCCAGAATATGGTTTCTTATGCACTTCGTCCAAGATTGTTAATTTTAACCCTGCTAAATCTGGTATGTAAAGTCTATTTTTAAATCGTAGTAGTCCTTTCTCGTCGATACTTAGATCTGGTTTATCTGAGTTTGCGGTATTGTTCGGTAATTCTACCATTATTTTAGTATAGTTTTCATCATCAATAACTGCCGTCTTTATTCTTTCTTCCAGATCACTTTCTGCCCTGCTAGTATTCATCTCAAATAACCCATGGATTCTTCTACTTAAAGTGCCTGCTACTTTATTTTCCTTGCCCTTGATATGTCTGACCTCGAAGTTGAATTCACTCAAGAAAGCTAACCACCTTTCCTGCCTTGCGTTAAGATTTGTCTGGTTAAACAAATATTTCACCCTGCTATTGTCTGTTAATAATAGGAATCTTTTGCCCATTATGTAGTGTCTCCACATCTTCAAGGCGTGTATTACTACTGCCAATTCTAAGTCACGAGTGATGTAATTACACTCGTGTTATTTTAATTTCCGAGACTCATAATAGATAATGTGTCCTTCCTGAGTTAGGACACCACCTAGTCCTTCTTTACTTGCATCAACATATACGGTGAAGTCTTTATCTGGGTTTGCTACTTTCAATATGGGTGCTGTTGTCAATAATTCCTTGAGTTTGTTGAAGCTGTCTTGACACTTCTCTGACCAGTTAAACCTGGTTCCTTTCTTTTGTAACAATGTGATAGGGTAGGCTATCTTGGAAAACCCTTCTATAAACTGACGATAATATCCGGTGATTCTCATGAATGACCGTATATCCGCTACATATTTAGGTACTGACCATTCCATAATGGCTTTCGTCTTTTCTGGGTCTACGACAACGCCCTCTATTGAAATTACATGTCCAAGATATTGTATTTTTTCCTGATAGAAGTCACACTTGTCGAAATTGGCGTACAGTTTGTGCTCCCTTAACGTTTGCAACACTATTCTTAAGTGTTCTTCATGTTCCTCCTCCATATTTGAATATACTAGGATATCGTCGATGAATACTACCACGAACTTGTCCAAGTACTCACTGAAAATACTATTAATTAGGCACATAAAAATGGCTGGGGCGTTAGTGAGTCCGAAAGGTATGAATACAAACTCGTAATGTCTGTATCTTGTCCGAAATGCTGTTTTGTTTATGTCCTTGTTTTTTATCTGGACTTGATGATAACCGGATCGTAAATCAAGTTTTGAAAAGATCTTGTCCCCCCCCACTTGATCGAATAGATCATTTATCCTTGGTAAGGGGTATTTATTCTTAATAGTCATTTTGTTCAGTTGTCTATAATTGATACATAATCTTAGAGTACCGTCCTTCTTTTTCACAAAGAGGACTGGTGCTCCCCAAGGTGAGACACTCGGTCTGATATACTCTTTGTCCAACAATTCCTGTAATTGTATTTTTAATTTTGTCATTTCTGGTAGACTCATCCGGTAAGGCACCTTTGCGATAGGAGTAGAATCGGGTAACAGGTCTATGGAGAAGTCTATTTCCCTTCTAGGGGGTAATTCTGGTATCTCATCCACAAACATGTCTCTGAAATCATGTAGGACAACAAAGTCTTCCAACTTTGGCTTATCCTCCTTTTCTGCTAGATTCGTTACTTGGATGGCATACACTTGACATCCCTTTCTCATACATTTCTTTAGTTGCATCGCTGAAATTTGTCTAAATGATACCGGTTTTGGTATACCTTGGGCTGTCCTGGTAGTGTCAGAATCATCCTTATAGCTAAGCATCTTTGTATAACAATTTAATATTGCTTGGTGTCATTCCAACCAATCCATCCCAATAATCATATCATATGATCCTAGTGGTAGGATGTTTAGATTAGTCCTTATAGTTTGACCATCTAAGCTGAACTCAAAATCTGGAACAAACTCCGCTACCTTTCTTTTAGTACCAGTCGCTAATTGTACAAGCCATGATTTCGCATGCTTCAGTTTCTTAAGTTTGTTTGCCTCGGCCACACTAGGTGTAATATAACTTAACGTAGCTCCAGGGTCAATTAAAATAGAAATTCGAGTGTCATTGATTTTACCTTCAATTTCTACCACCGAGGAATGGTGGTCAACTTGTTGGCCATCGATGGCTGCATTTATTCGATGTAGGCTCTTGCCCACGTCTCCTACTGTCGAGGCTTCTTGCAAGTTATGAACCACAATTCTGTTTGTTGAACTCAAACGTGGACAATTCCTCCTGAGATAGGGTTCTCCACATTCCCAACACTTTAATGGTTCATGGGAGTTGTCCCCAAACTTCTTTATTCCTAGGTTTACTGATTTTCCGCTGCCTTGCGTGTTCGGAGGATTGGAGTGAAAATCCCTTCTCGGAAAAATCTTTGCTGTATTCCGATAAGGAGCTGGCTGGTACCCCTTCTTCCATTGGTTCATCCGATCTTGTCTCTTATCCTTCTAGGCTTTGGGAAATTCTGCCCGCTGTTTATACTGGTCATAGCACATTCACGCTTTTCTGAATACTTCGCTCAAGGTTTTGGGGTTGTCAAACTCAATTCTGTCCTTGTAGGACTGTGGTAGACAACTTAGAAACTACTGAATTTTTACTTTATCCTCACGAATGTATGGTATGAACCTTAACAGTTCTAAAAATTTATTTATAAGGTCCTCCATTGTCATATGTCCAAGTCGTAACTCATAGAACTCTTTGGTCTTTCTTTCATAGTAACTTTCCGAAAGGTATTGTTTCTTGAAATACTTCTTAAAGTTAGACCATTCCAATTGTTTTTCCTTTAGGCCCTTGGCCAATTTCAGGTCCTGCCACCAAATGCTGGCCTTCCCTTTCAGATTGTAGATGACCATTTTGACCTTCATGTTGCTAGAATAGTTGTAGATCTGGAAGTATTTTTTGATGTCCAACAACCATGCTTCAACTTCCTCTCCCGTCTTGGATTCTCCATCAAAGGTAGCTGGTTTAATATTTTTAAATTCTCCTTCGAGGTGGTCTACTTGTTTTATTTTTTTCTGTCATATTTATTTTTTTCTTCAGCTGAAGGTGTTCCTTCCGACGAACTATATCCTTTTTCTATTTCTGGCCCTAAGTTCTTGGAAGCCCTTTTGCTGACTTCTTCCTCATGGTTATCATCTTTTGGTCTTTTCTTGGTCACTATACTGCGTAGCAGGACTTCATTTATATCTTGCTGTTCCTGTTGTGCTTTTTTCAATTTTTCATTGTCCGCTTTGAAAATCTGTAATTCAACAATAAGGTTCCTCATTGTTTCTAACACTTCCGTGCGTGAAATTCCGTCACTGTTCTGTCTTGGATCTCCAGGGGGTCATTGCCATGGGTTTTCTCCCATCTTGATTTTTGCATCGTCCTGAGCTGCCATAATTAACACAAAACATAAATAGCTTTCTATTTGTAACCATAAGGTTTTTGTTAGTTTTACATAAATCGAAATATATTTATATCTATACTAAGCAAATATTGTGGCCCTATTCAGGTCCAGTGTTGTCACCTTTTTTCTCTGATACCATATTTAATGTACTTCAAAATTTACATGTAATTTTTTTTTCCTTTTAATTATTCTTCTTATTGGGTACTTTGAGTTGATATTGTGTCTTTAAAGTTTCAGTCATTCATCAACCATGATGTACAACAGTCCCTTGCCTTTACGTCTCTAACCGATCTTATCATATTGTCACCTCTTCCTATTCCAGTACTGAGTTATATATGCGATCATAGGTACATAGCTAGGGATACCTTATTTTTATTTGCAACTTGGTAATACCCACCGTTTCATTTCCAAAACCCACTTTATGTTAAGGGGTATAACTACTTAGAACCAACTGTTCTATAAAAGAAATGGTCATAGGTTTGAAGCCTTATGATAAACGACCTGGTATAAATATTATTACAGGGTCTATGAGAAGAAGTTAACACCATTCGACATACTTTTAAAACAAACCCTTTTGGGGTAAAAATTTGAACACTAAACTATACAAAAGCATAAGAGCGAGAGGCTAAACCTTGGGTAGGATATGGTTAAAGTAAAGGTAGTTGGGATTCAACATATAATCGGTGTAACCGGGTGATATAGAATTAACCCTACGTAGGCCATCCGGGTTCCTCGCCATTAATTCTCTAAGAAAACACAACCGGTTGGAACCCTCTTGTCTTAAAGGCCTGTCTGCAACATTTATGGCGCTCTGAGGTAAGTCTAATCATTACAGAGTTTGACCGGCTTGCCAAATGAAATGTCAACACTTGCCCTTTGTTCACATGGCCAGTTACGATTCCCACTCATCCTCTATTACTCCATACGAAGGGTATCCCATAGCTCTCACTTCATTTCGGTCTTGGCTTGGTGAAGGAAAAATGGAACGCTCTAGACTAAACTCTATTTTAGTTTTCTATCTTAGCAACATGGTCATGCTTATGTGAAATTGGTCCTTATTCTAGGTGGAAGAGCTCTTGACAGTAGACTCCTTGATGGACAACCCTATATGCGGTAAGTCGACTTGTCTATCATTTTGCATTCAGGTCTTTCTATCTCATCGAGTAGTTTTATGTAACTCCAGTTCACAGACAGATCCTTGGTAGCATTCTTGTTTTATATTGGTGTTAATATAGCATAAGGGAAATCGGGGTGCTCTAGCAGGGTTTAAGTTTCTCGCAATTTATCCTCTCTCTATACTTGCTTTCTTGTCGATATCGAGCCATATTTCTCTTGTGGAAGATCTTATCCTGATGTCTTTTGAAAACGTGCATCCGAGATCTTCTATTTATTTATTTTCTTAACTGAACTTTCATATTGGGAATGGCTTCCTTCGTTGGTTAATTCCTAATTGACAGAGTATATAACCGGCCTTTCCTGTGTGTAATAGACCTCTTGGTACAGTGTGGATCTTAAAAAAGAAGTTCTTTGTTTAAACCTTAATTTCATTGATATTATTATACTGATTATAGGTGTTGTTCTAAAGTCCAGAGGCGTTTTAATCCTTTCTGTTTATATTTAGACTGTCACAATGGATTGATGTTTACTATTGCTTTACACTCATTATATGCATGTTATCCCTGTTTATGATTTCTTTGGGTAAAAAGCTGGCATTCGTCACTAATGATGGGCCCCTTTATTATGCGAGGGTACCCATCAGGTAGGCACGAGCTCCTCTTCCCTCCTCGGTCCGGGATCACATGGTTTGGCACAAATGGCGAAGGATATAAAATCCACTATTATAGTTAAGTTCCTTTCTCATTTCGTTCTTTTCTTTTTTTAAATGGTTATGTTATTGTTTATTGGATACATTTTTAATATTTCACCTTATTTCGTGCATGGTGTGATCACACTGTGGAAGGGGAACGCCCTCTTCACTCTTCCAAGAGGTACTCGGGTTCCAACTAAAAAGGCCCTCTGTCTAAGTTATTATGAGTTACTAGCACCGATGATCAAGGCTACGTCTCGTTCTTAATACTATGAAGATCTTTCATTTTTCCAGTTCTGTATTAGTTGTTTTTAAGGGTACACCCTAATTTGTATTAATGACCGGTACATCGAAAGTACGCCAAGCTTGCACTTGGTTGGATTCGTGATATCTAGACAACCATTTCCTTAAAATATTATGAACAATGCATTGGGTTTTTATTTGCTGTGGATATTATTGAAGTAACAGGATTCAGAACTGATGTTATTGTGTTTAACATTCTCTTCTAATTTTTTCGAAAGTTTGGTTTGACAAAATAGAGTTGAATTCTTTTCTTGAATTGTTCCAGCCAATTTCCCATAATTAATTACACAGTTGTCTTGATATGATTTAACCATGTACGGTACTGAACCTACAACTAGCACATAAGTGTTGTGTTTAAGGGAGGTTCGTTCCCACTGGTACTGTGCGCTTGTAATCAAAACTTCCAAGTTTATGTTGAAGTTCAGACACTTATTTATGTTATACAAACAAAATGGTAATGGTAGGAGTTTATCCCGAGCCTCGCTTTCCCCATTCGTGACTATTTTCTCTCATGTATTTTACTTTACTCGTTCATAACATATACCCTAACTTGTCATGAATTACATATTGCACTGTAGCTACGCTATGCAATTTATATTTTAACTTTTGTTCCTATTTCAACCATTAATCTATCATTTGGTCAATCTCCCCACCAGAATTAAGTCAATTTGTTCCTGCACTGATACTACTAAACCAAACCATAGTACCTATGCTCCAACTCTTCTGTATTGGGGTTTGTGGATTTTGCTGGATTATTTTCCTACGAGTATGTTTATACATACATACACACACACACACACACACACACACACACACACACACACACACACACACACACATACATATATATATATATATTACCCGACTTTGTTTATAGTTGGTTTACTTCAGTGTCACTGTATCATTTATAAAGATTACCCATTATATAATATGTCTCTGTTCATATTATACCTATATAGGTCTACATGCATGTCAAATATAATCTCAGTGTTGCAGGGTATATTTACTTATAGTTTGAACTTTTATAATTATTAGTGAAGGTTCACTGTATACTATAGTCATCTACAGGAAATATAATTTCGCCATAGGAAATGGTACGCTTGGCTACAAATACACTATGCAAGTAAACCAATTTCCTTTTGTTCAACATATTTAATTAGGAAGGTAGTTGTAGACTGTAGTCATCGAACAACCTTTGTCTATGTTTTTGGATGCATGCTAACTTGAAGGATTTCACTATATCCATAACCAATTCACCCCACAGAGACAAAAATATTGAAATTTGGTACAGGAAATAACACACAAAAATTATGTGATCATTAAAACAGATACTAGGAGCCACTTCACTATAGATTTAACATGTTCAGTATCATAGATATAAAATCATTCGAATAGGTAGGGGTTAGAGTAGCATATCTGAACTAACTTTGCGGAAAAACAAAGGGAAAAACCACGTTCCTCCCAACCTCAGAACCGAGCAGCCAAGATCACTTGCACGGTTCACCCCCTAGCCTGACCATGAGTCCATGAGGGAAAACTTGGAAAACCCCTCTTCTTCAATGTCTTTCGAACCAGTAGTCACCACCTTGCCTTACACCCATTCAATGTTCATAACAACAAGGGAAAAAAAATCAATAGTTTTCCTTTCCAACATACTTAGCAGCGTCCTGCCTCCTCACATATGCTTATTTATCAATTTGCCTAGGTCTTTTTTCCCCTCCTTTGGGAATTTTCCCAGCTTTCTAAATCCCTGATTTTCAAGGGCTGCCAGTGGCCAATTTACTGATTTTCCACTTGTAAAAATCAGCCTAGAGGTAGTTCCAACATGTTCCCCTCTCATGGAGTCATGGTCAGCTAAAATTTAACATGGCTGTCCACTTTGTCTCCTGCAATCAATATAAAATATTCTATTTTTCATACAAGTGTCATAGTCAAATATCTAGTTGGGACAAATCAGATCTCTACCCAACAGTCAAAATCATTTATTACAATTATAAAATTCGAAATTCAAAATTTCCATAAATGGATTTTTTTTTCCAATTTTGAATTTACTAAAAACGGAAATACATTTCCAACAATTTAAATTCTAAAAATATTTTTATTTATTTTTTATTTTTTTGGGGATGTCACACATACCATCTTGCATTGGAGTACCAACCTGTGTTGGGGTAGCATACCATCCTGCGTTGGAGTAGCATACCAACCTGCGTTGGAGTACCAAACTACATTGGGGTAGCATACCATCCTGCGTTGGAGTACTAACCTATGTTTGGGTAGCATACTAGCCTGCGTTGGAGTACCAACCTATGCTGGGGTAACACACCAACCTAGGTTGGGGTAGCATACCATCCTGTGTTGGAGTACCAACTTGCGCTGTAGTAACTCCCACTACTAGGGATCTCATCACTTCCCTCTATTGGGGAACGCATCACTTCTCACTACTGGAGAATTTTTTTTTGGACCACTCCAATCTTGTCCCTAATAGAGGCTTGGTCAACATATCTACTACATGTTCATTGGTAGCAATATACTGGAGCAAGTTTCTCATCATAGTCTTCTCCCTCTTGTTGGGATAATCCTCTCAACACAAATCAATCTTTGTACATCTCTAGGCTATTTATCTGCAACATGCTTAATCTTGTAGGTCAACTTGGAAGTCACCACTTACTTCCCTTCTGGTCTCGGAACTAAGAAAAATATATGTATCCCAGTCCTTATGAATGGCTTCCTCCTCGGTCACTGTAGCAAAGTCTACTGAAGCAAGGGTATCTTCCCATAAGATCTCATATCTCCTCGAAGCCTCTGAAGCTTCAATCTGGCCTTCTCAACCCATGGCATTTTTCTGTCAGTTCTGAAAGACGTCTCTCTCTTCCATATGAATATGAAAGTCTCTAAGTCTCCATTCCTTCTTTGAAGCTTGACTCCCTCTGAGTCTGTATAATCTTTGGAGCCATCTACTCCTCATGATATGGCTCATCAATTTTTCATCCTGGAAAGTTTCATGGGACCACGCTGGTCTCTTCTTGTTTACTGCAACGATTATGGGTAGGCCCTTCTGGATCTACTAACTCTTCCTAGTGATTTGAAGAGTGATCAACTGCAGTAGAGGGATTTATTTGGTCATATTTGGAGCCTTCTACTCCTTACAATCAATATCCATATGAGATACTTTGTATCTTGCAAAAGTACCCTTCTTCGTCTTCTTCTTCTTTGGTACATGGATGTATATGATCGTGTATACAACTTCTTATCTAGATAGTCTACTCCATGTCTCAAACAAGAGACCATATAGTATGTTGTCTCCTGCAACTGTCGCTATAGCTTCCCTCAGAGTTATCACCTATGAACTTCTCGGAACAAGGACAACAAAGGGAAAAACAATAGACTAGAATAATACTCTTATAATAATAAAAACAAGAACAAGAACAATAATCATAGTAGCTCCTTCTCAGAGCTATTTCTTGTGACCTGCCTGAAACAAGAACCAAAATAAAAATACAATAATAATAAATAGGAACAACACTCTTCTGGTGTTGTGATCAATCATTCCTCCATGGTAACCTGCCCGGAACAAGATAACATGAACAAAAAGTATAATAGCATTTTCATAAGAACATATCTATGTCAACAAGAATAAACAAAAAAACAATCTCATGGTAATCATCATATTATTAGCAAGGTGACCTTCCTAGAAGCAAAATAAGAAGTATCTCCTATAGGAGATGTTAGTTCATCTTGCAAGGATTTATATCAATAGTACTCACATGCTGCCAAGTATTCATTGTATTTAGCAATAATAGAACCTTTCAAGGATTGTTGTCACAACTAGTAATGTAGCAATTATCAAACTTGATATGTGAAAATTGGAAACTTATTAATTTAATCAAACTAGGAACCTGGAGTCTTATCTTCAAGAACGAGTGTAGTTTATTTTATTTCGAGTCTCCTTCACTCAAGATGACAACTATTCTCTTCAACTTGTCTCCTGTACTTAAAACAATATGCTTTCTAGAAAGAAATATGAGTTAGAGAATATAGTGCAAATAAAATCTAAAGTCTCAACCTTAATCAATCTAATACTTTGAATAAAGTTAGTTTCCAACTTTAACTTTGAACGAAGGTTAGTATGATAATCATAACTTCAATAGATCAAAGTACAAATAGATGTTCATAAGGTCACAATAATGCCATAACAGTTAGAGGCATATGAAAACAATCAAACCTGGAGTGCGGTGTTCCTATGAATGTGTTGTATATGAGATCCCTTTAGATCTATGATTGTTTCTTAGAATAGAGATCCCTTCTCATGCAATCACACTAAAAATAGTGATACAGTTTAAACATATATAAGTACATACCTCCGACAACAGTGACAGGCAGCGACAGATAGTGGTAGAAAGTGGCACATCCAACAACAACGACAAGCAATGAGGAACCCTAAAACTTCAAAGTTCTCCAACTTGCAATATAAAGGTATCTGGAGATGCGCTAGGGTAAGGTTCACTAGAAAAACCAAATATTAGGCCCAACGTTTCACAAAAAAATTACTGCAACTGGTACTACAACTGGTGTTAGAACTACAACCGATGCTACAACTGGCACTGCAAATGGCACTAAAACTGATACCGAAGGAACTAGCAATAAGGAATTGGCATGAAGGAACTGGCACTGCAAACCTAAGGTTTTTATGAGGAAACCCTAATATCTCAACTTCAGAAATTTGTAGATCTGATCTGAGGAAGAGACGTGCCCTACTTAGGTGACCTTCTTAGTGAGTTAAGTAAGTGCTCAATGAGCTTGGAAATGGGGGAAATTAAGGATCTTCCTTCCAGTGGTTAGACTTCTACGAAGGAAACCAACTCTGAAACCGTGTTGAAATTTTGGTATGCTCGTTTAACCATAGACAATGTCACATCATTTTCACCCAACCATAGGTATTCACATATGCCACCCCTGAGCACACTAAACTTTACTCAGAATAATTTCGGCAAGCCTACTCCAGAACCAACAAATAAACCCTAGTTTCTAACTGCAACAACATCTCAATACAAGTAGAGCGCTCCTTCTCCAAGGGTAGCACACAAGAGAGAGAGAGTCTCCATATCCACAGAACAAGTACCATACACAACTTCAACAACTGCAACAACTGCAACTACACTACTCTCTCTCTCTCTCAAAATTGCGCCATACTTAGCAATAATATCACCAAGAAAATCACCAAGAGAGAGACCAAGACCAAGATATGACCATGTGCCTTCATTCCTTTTTGCAGTTGCAGTTGCAACTGGAACTCTCCACAAGACTTGCACACTAACTGGCTGTAAAAAAGAGCTAAAACGTCCTCTATTTATATCAATCTGTTCAGTGAATTTTCTGGCTGGGACAACCTGACTTTCTGGTAATTATATTTTATGTTTATCTTTTTCCTGTGGAGCCGAATCGTATTTTTGGAAGACAATATTCTAATATTATTTATTCTTCTAGGCCAACTTGTCTTCTAGGGTTTCCACACATCTGTTTAATGGTCAACTTGCTTCTATAATATTTTATTCTAAGTCATAGGTTACACGTGGAGGTTAATACCTCCCATAGCTACCAAAACATTAACACATCCACCATAAGAAAACAATCACATATGAGATCTATTAACTGCATAATATGGAACACAATATTTACGTGGAAAACCTTTCGGGAGAAAACCACAAAAGTTCTCTTTATAATTCTTTGTCATCACCAATCTACTGTTACAAATATTTGTAGGCACCAACCTACTGGAGACATTGATTCCCATTGATACAGATTCCAGTAGGCACCAACCTAATCTTACAGATATTCATAGACAACAATCTACTGGAGACACCAATCCCCATTGATACAAATCCGGGTAGGCACCAACCTAATCTTACATATCTTCGTAGACACCAATCTATTGGAGACACCAATCCCAACCATTAAGCACCAACGTATGGAGAGACACAAATATCTTAGCTTGAGCAACACCAACATGCTATTGCAGATCTTTGTAAACACCAATATACTCTAGACACCAATCCCCATTGCTAAGAACCAACTTAGCAAGAGACACCGATCTCTTTGTGTGAGTTTCACCAACCTTCACCAAGTCTGCTTGCTGCTTCTTCCTTCACCAGGTTTGTTTGCTACTTCTTCCTTCACCAGGTTTGTTTGCTGCTTCTTCCTTCACTAGGTATACTCACTGCTTCTTCCTTCATTAGGTCTACTCATTAGTTTTTCCTTTACCAAGTTTAACCAAAATTTGAATTTCCAAATGGTAACTTTCTCAAAGCTTGCTCTTTTGGGTCTCTTCCAAAGAATGAACTTGTACAACATGCCACATATCAAATTTTGAAAATATGATTATGAAATTGTTATCTGAGGTACTTCTATATGTATCCTCTATTCTCTGAAATTTTCGCAGTCTGAAGAGTCCTAGAAAAGAAGTTATAGTGAAAATGCCAAGATGACCTATTTGAAACTGATCTCAGAACCATTCAATAACCCTAAATTCTATAGATCATTTATTAGAAAATATAATGAAACAACATATGAAATTTGTACCACATGTACATAAATATCTCTCCTCTGTCTCTACCATATTTCAAGGTCTAGAACATCCCATAAAATAAGTTATAGCGAAAATGCCAAGATGACCTGTTTGAAACTGATTTCAGGAGCATTAAAGAAACCTAACTTCCACAGAGAATATCTTTGAAAGTATAGAAAACCAACATCTGAAATTTGTGACACATGTGCACTGAGATCTCTTTTCTGTCTCTCCAAAGTTTCAAGGTCTGAAACATCGTAGAAAATAAGTCATAGCAAAAGTGCCAAGCTGACCTATTTGAAATTGATTTCAAGAGCATTCATGAACTCTAACTTCCACAGGGAATATCTACGAAAGTATAGTGAACCAAAATATGAAATTTTGTACCAAATGTACACCAAGATCTATCATATGTCTTTGCAAATTTTGAAGGTCTAAAACATCTCATAAAATAAGTTATAGTAAAAGTGTTGAGCTGATTTGTTTGAAACTGATTTCAGGAGCATTCATGAACCCTAACTTCCACATGGCATATCTACGAAATTATAGTGAACCAACATCTGAAATTTGTACCACATGTACACCAATATCTAGCCTCTGTCTAGTCTAAATTTCAAGGTTTGAAACGTCTTAGAAAAAAAGTTATTATGAAAATGCTAAGATGACCTGTAACTGATTTCACAATTCAATATTTACTAATCCATTTTTCACACCTACACTTTCTCTCAATGCTTTCTATTTTTTATACTTTTTTCATAACCCTTCATGAAGGGACATGTCCCTTAATTAAATAATTAATTCCCAATACCATGGGAAAATACCCCAAACCCATGGGTTTGAAACTACCATTTCACTTTTTAATTATTCACATGCACCTCTTTTTTAATATACTTGTAGACCTATATATATATAAATCAATCTTGGAAATGTTGTGTGTATTGTAATGCCGTAATATGACATTAATGCCATCATTAATCCTTTGATATCAATGACAATAATTCCAACAGTTTTGTCAATAATTGTTATTGTAATTGAAGATTTTCTCTAGGAGGTTGCCCCTATGAAGAGACAAGTGAATATAGTTCTCTATTTTTTATTATCAAGAGATATTTCTTAGGGTCGATCTATTTTCTCTTGTGTTCTTGGGTTTTGCACTACATTTTATGTGATTTCTTTGAAGTTTTGGGATTAAGTACATCACACTTTTATCAATCATGCATTCAAGAGCTTAAACCACAAGGGAACCAATGGAATTGATATTCAACCCTTTACTAAATCCATCATGTTAATTGCAAAATCATTAATAAAATGCGTTAAAAAAATAGATCAAATGAGAAGTAGAACTTTGTGATGACGCTTGATAAAAATTTTAGTGGGGCTTCCAACTCTTAGGAATTTGTGTGTTGAGGCCCTTCACAACATCTTTGGATGTACATTTGGCTAGGAATTAAAGAACTTGTGAGTGCATGTTTCCCGAAAAACTTGGTTGCTTCGATTTGGAGAAGGCCTGGTTTGTACCATGAAGAGGGACTTCTATGAGGTATTTTTAGATATAGATAAGTCTATACTGTAATGGTTAAAACTTATATTGTTTATCTAAATTATCATTTGTTTACTTGCTTTTGGAAAATGTTGTAAATAAGGTTAATCCTACTTGTTATTGATGCTCCAAAAGAACATTTAATTTGTTGTTGATATTTAGTTAATTGGTCCTTAGTAACAATCCCACAATAATCTTGTTGGGCTGAGGTTGTTTTAGTTTGATATTAGAACTTTCAAGTGTTGTTGAAGTAGAGAAATATACATATATCATTCTTGTATTTTAAATAGGAATGAAATTTGGTCACTGTGACTGTACTACATATTAATTATCTTGTAGTTTTCATAGAAAATGCATACAATATTTATCTTTGAACTTTATTTTGTTCCAAATCCTAAAATAGTTAAAACTTTGAGCATAGATTGCATTTTAAAATTTTGCGTTTTTATTTTCTGCTAAAGAATCATGTAATGAACCTAGTTTGCATAGTAGATATAATAAAAAGTTGTAGTGTCTATAGTTGTTCATAGATGGTAACCTTAAATAGTCTTTCTCAAGAAAATTAAGTTTTACAAAAATATGTTAACCACTGAAAATAAGTTGAACAAAAATATGGTAACCTTAAAATAATCGTTCTTGGAAAAAACCTTAAAGCAATGCTTATACCATCCAAGATGGAGTATTCAATTTTTTTTGTTTGTTTGCTTTTTGTTTAGTGACACTTCATCAATATAAAAGGATAACTCAAATGAAACCTTTACTCCAACCTGAAGATCAGGTTGGGTGATATAAGACAAGCTGCATATCAACTATGACCATAACATAAATAAAATCTTCCTAGTTACCATTGTCATAAATGTAAGCCTAGTTATCTCTTTAAATCGAAAAACCTTAGGTAGTATATCTATACATATAACTGAGAGTCCAACTAAGAGTAGGATGATGGTAGCCGCAAAAGATATATAGAGCAGGAGTTGTCCCTCAACAACCTTGCGAAGGGGAGTAAAGAGTGGTTAAGTATGTCCCCTTGATATAACACCAAGGGTGGCATAAATGGAGTTAAATGTATATGTATGGGGTAAATATATATGTAATAGGAGTTAGCATAATATAGGCCCCACATGTGCAATGAGTGAGAATAAGTATATATAGAGGTCAATATAGTCATTATTGGCATGCATATGTGATTTGGATATATGAATGCATTGGGGTTACTAGAGGAGGTTCTCCTATTCTATAAGGAGTTATTGTATAACTCATCTCTGTTATCTCTTTGGGAGTTGTACTCCACATTCACATTGCTGTACATTGTGTGCACTTTTGTTTATTATGATATTTTAAGGGTTTGGTACATAACATTTGATATTAGAGTGGATGATCATAGGTTTTGACTCATTCAAAAGAGTCATCATACAATTTTCGCTCTAATTTCTTTTTGGGATTATTTTTAGTGAAAAAATTTCAGGGTGGACAAAGGACATAGTGAAGTACATTGGATAAAATTTTTAGAATTAGGTTGGCTATATTTTTGAAGTTACATACTATGCAAGTTAGGGTTTTTTTCTAGTCCCCAAATTATGATTAAATATGTGGTTTTGGTAAAACAACCATATCTAAATATTACAAGCTCCAAATTGAGTGCCACTAGAGGTATTGGAAAGAGATCATACCATAATGTTTTAAGGAAAATCATAGACTAAAATTTACAAAATGGGATGCACGACAACTATACAAGTTCACTCTCTTGAAAGGTCCCAAAATCATCAATTTCTAGGAAAGTTGTCATAACTTTTCTTGCACACATGAAAATTTAGTAAAACATGTGGCTTTGAAAACAATAAATATTATTATATTACATAGCGAAATTTCAGATTAAGGGCCTAGAAATTTTAGAGTTACATCAGGTGCAAGTTCAACATATAATATAGTGCATGAACCGGTATTTTAAAAAGTATGGTAACTTAAAATTGCCATAAATTTTGATTGAAAGCTCAAATTTAGATGATTCAAAATCCACTAGAAGGAGGAAAGGGAGTATAATATATTGGGAAAATGATCATAACTATTTGGGATAATTATTGTTAAGATAGTGACATAGGAAGTTGAGGGTTTTGGTTAGACTCCAAGTAAGAACTATTGACAATATTTTTATTTAGAGGAGATGAAGATGAGCATATTATGGAATGGTTGAGGATGGAAAAGGAAAATGATAGTACTCCTTTTCAAGTGAGTCTTTTATTTTTATTTTTTATGGTGAAGCTTATAAGTGGTGGACGAGTATTGAAGAAGATATTATACAAAACTCCATATGAGAACATTTTTAGAAACTTTACAAAAATGGAGGCGAGATAAAATTTCAAGATGAAGTAAATGGAGATAAAGAAAAGTTTTCAAATTGTGTAAAGTCAATGAAGAGATAAAAATAAGATATTATAAAGAAAGGTGTTAAGTTTTCCAATCTGAAATCCATTAATCAAGCATTGATGAAGGATGTTTAAAAATTAAAATAAGAAAATATTAGTGAAGGAAAATGGAAAATAACAAGTCGAGGGAAGAACTGAAAAATAAGGATGAATAATCAAAAGGTTGCATAAGCATAATCAAGAACTTATTAATGATGTTAAGAATGTGAAAAGGTTGCATAAGAATAATCAAGAACTTCTCAAACATCATTAATGAATAAATGAATAAAATTGTTAAAGAAGCCCCAGATGTTGATGATATCAAAGAAAAATGGTAAGTAATAATTGAATAAAGAAGAAATAAATTGATGGAAAATATCACCATTTAGCATCAGAAAGAGAAGAAATACATGGTTCAATAAGGGGACTAGAAAATACTCAAAGAAGTTGATCTTGAGCTTGATGATGTAGATGTCAAATATGATGGTGTTGTCTCAATGGCTAGTGTAATCAAAGACAAAGCATAGAAGATAGAGCATGCAAATGTTTATGAAAATAACACTAGTGATATGGGGGTGTAGAATAAATAAAAAACATCTAAGGTGGAACCATATCAACACTTTCATTACCAAGAAAGACAATAAAATAGATATCGACATTACTAAGGAAGAATATGTAATGACAAACAATATTCATTGAAACCATGCATCGTAGAACCATGTTTCGACAAGATATTATCAGAGACCAACAACTGCAATAAATTGGACAAGTTACAACAACACATGGAATCAAAAGAAAAAAATGATGCAACAACCTTTTAAGATGTGCTCGTTTAACCATAGACAATATCTCAATATTGTCACCCAACCATAGGCACGTATCCACTCCAGAGAACTGTAAAATTGATAGATAGAATAATTATGGAAGCAGTACCAGACCCAATAGATAACCAAGAGATAGCGTACCTCTCTCTCTCCAATAATAGCGCACCAATAAGAAACTCCACAAACCATAAACCAAGACCAAAAACCCAATTGCAGTAGATGTATATGCACTCCTCCAACAGACTTGCACACCACTTGACTTGTGTGAGTTGTGAGTAAGTGAATGACCAAATGAGCTCAAGCAACCTCTATTTATAGTGCCATTTGTCACCTGTCCAGATCGACTTCTTCTTTTAGAGGATAATACTTAAATATTAATTCTTTTATTGAGCCAACATGTATTCTAGGGTTTCTACACATCTGTTTAGGGTTTCTATATCTTCCAGAACATTCTAATCTAGTTAGAGGTTACACATGGAGGCTAATACCTCCCATAGATACTGTAACATCAATACTCCCTCCTAGCTAGGGATGTATTAACGATAATGGTCTTGAGTAAAAACAAACCATTATGTTGGTAACATCATCATAGCCACACATGTTATCTCATGATCACACAAATAAAACCATGAGAAACATCATCACTATCCATCTAGCTGGAAATCATCTCCAACACTAGTGGTAGTCTCCATGGAAATCATATAGTAGCTTACAACTGCTACAATGCCATCCAATAGAACACAATTGTGTCTATCCATAGAAATACACAGTTACTGTCTAGTGGTACAACTCCTAGTATCACACAACTACTAACTGGTGACACACAATCACTACCATTAGAGCACATCCACCATAATAGCATACAACTACTGTCCAGAGACATACAATCTCTAAAAAAATCAAATCATATCATCTGATATCATCTTGCATCAACAATGTCATCAACTACATCACCTCTAAGCCATACTAGCATGATGTGAATGTATCATATCTAAGATGTACTGGCATGATCTGGAGTATCATCTACATCATATCTAAGTCATACTAGCATGATATATCTAGCATGATGCCAATGCATCATATCTAAGTTGTATTTCATATCTAAGATGTACTCACATGATGTAGATCAGTGCCTCAATGTGTCATATTTAAGTTGTATGATCATCTCTAAGCTAAAATAGCATGACATATCTAAGCTGTATGCCACCTCTAATCTATACTAGCATGATCATATCTAGCATGAAACGATCCCTCAACATCATCTCGAAGTTGTATGGTCATGGCCATATCTAGCATTATGCGGCTCACCAACATCGTATCTAAGCTATACTAGCATGAACATAACTAGCATGATGTCAATACATCATATCTAAGTTGTATGCCCACCTCTAAGCTGTACTAGCACGATGCTCCTCATGCCACTGTATCATCAACAACTCCAACCATCTGTATCATATCTGAGTTGTACTAGGATGATCATATCTAGCATGATGCAAGCATCATATCTAAGATGTATGACCATATCTAAGTTGTACTAGCATGATACATATCCTCAGCTCACTGGCAGTCCATGATGTCACATATAAACACTCCCTCCCAACTGAGGAAGTCATCTCCTGCTTCTCAACCAAGAGAGAAATTTCCACAAGTCCCAACTTGTCCCTTAAGTATGAAAACTTTATCTTGGATAAAGGCTTTGTCAAAATATCAGTTGTATGCTCATCAATGGAGATATACTAGAGAATTACTTCTCCCCTTTGGACTTTATCACAGAGAAAGTAGTACTTGATCTCAATGTTCTTCAACCTATCATGGAACACCGAGTTCTCCGAGAGCTTCACACAACTCTGGTTATAAAAATATATCACGATCAAATCCAACACCTGGTCAAACAGTCCATAAATCAGTTTATGGAGCCACATTGCTTTCGTACAAGCATCACAAGCTGCAATATACTTTGCTTCTGCAGTGTTGAGTGCAACATATTTCCATTTCCTGCTAGCCCATGATATCATAGCAGATCCCAAATTGAAACACATACCAGAAGTACTCTTTCTGTCATCTGCACTCCCTGCCCAATCTGAATCAGTAAATGCATGCAACTGAGCTTCACTGTTTGAGGCATATCTCAAACCATATGTTATCGTCCCATGAAGATATCTCAAGATATTCTTTGAAGCTATCCAATTCTCATGTCTAGGTTCCACATGGAATTGGATCAACATGTTCACAACAAATACATCAATGAGCCAATCAACTACTAATACATGGACGAGTCTACTGGATCATAATAATATCTCTCAACTTCCT